>CAIGRP010030476.1:0-22467 GCA_903798385.1 Fraxinus cuspidata
TCATTCTTCTACTCATTTTCAACCACACATTCTTCAATAAAATAATATTTTCCATCAAATCAGTAACTTTTCCTTCTTTTTCAACCACACATTCTCCATCAATCTACTATTCCAAAATACATTATTCCACAATAATGTGGTTCAAACACACCCTTATAAGTATCTGTATAAGTGACTATTACATGGTATTAAATAATAGATTTATTTAAATGCAAAATCACGACTCATTTAATTAAACATTCTCAGGGTTGTTGGTGGGGATTAAAATTCGTTTTTTAGTAAATTTTAATAGAAGTTTTTGAAATGTGTAGTTGAAAAGTTGTGGGATCCATGAAAGATGTTATTGATTGTTTGACTTTGATTTAAACTAAAATCAGATTTTAATCCGAACCAAATAGAGGCTTAAAATATAGTCATTCAGATTGGTGCTCGAGTACCACTGATGCTAGATAGCATTATTCTATAAATATATAAAAAATCTCTATCATTGAAACCTAATCACTGCCAGATGGTGTGGAAAATTTTTCCCTTGNATGCTAGATAGCATTATTCTATAAATATATAAAAAATCTCTATCATTGAAACCTAATCACTGCCAGATGGTGTGGAAAATTTTTCCCTTGTGACAACTTTTTGCTGCTGTAAATTCATTCATACAGCAATCCACTCGTTTATTAATGATTAAAATTAAGGAGAGTTGAATTTCAGATCCAACATCCTGTGAAACACATAAATACAATATACATGCATACGTACATACGTGTGTGTGTGTGTGAGAGAGAGAGAGAAGGACAAGGACATACTTTGTAAGAAATCAACAATCCATGACAGTTGTTTGAGATTATAATTTTTGGAATAGTAACAAGGACATAGTTTGTAAGAAATCAACAATCCATGACAGTTATTTGAGATTATAATTTGTGGAATAGTATATTTTTTAAGAATGTGTAATTAAAAAAGAATTTTTTTTTTGAATTTACGTATAATATTATTTTATTGAAAAATGTGTAATTGATAAGAAAGATAAAAAAAAATAGATTATAATTTTAACGTGAATCCCTTTTCCCTGTTAACACCACATCCGAGTATATATGAATATATCTGTCGTTTCCCGGGAATTGACCCCACCCCACCCCACCCTTCGAAAGATAGCTGAACATTTTGCTTCTACTCTTTACTTAACATCCCCATTAGCCGAAAATTTTGCTTCTACACTTTACTTAACATCCCCATCTTAACGACCCTTTCTTTCAATTCTTGCTTTCAGTTTCCTGTTTTTTTCTTGTTATTTATAGTTATTTCCCGAAATGAGCAGTATTATGAATATGAAATTGTATAGACAGCAGCAAAGAGGTTTCTTTCTCTATATTTTCTTGTTTTCTGGGTTCATTTTCTTGGCTGAGCGTTCACATGGTCATGGGGAAACAGTTGGAACAAAACTGGAGTTGATTCACAGGCACCATTTGCAGCCTATGACTCAACTTGAGCGTCTCAAACAGTTACTTCATAGTGATACAATTCGCCAACGTTCGATTTCTGAGAAGATATGGTTGCAAAAGAACAGAAAAATTACTGGCAGAAGGCAAATTCGGGAGAGTCCTAATGCCACATATTATCATTCAGCCTGCACCAACAGCAGTAGAAGGGCTAAAAATAGCTATGTTTCTGGGGAAATGACAATGTACTCAGGGGCTGATTTTGGAACAGGGCAATACTTTGTGTCCTTTAAGGTTGGATCCCCTGCACAAAGATTCGTGCTGATTGCTGATACTGGGAGTGACTTGACTTGGATTAACTGTCAGTATAGGTGCCATGGGGCTAAGTGTAGGAAGAAATCTCGAAAACGGAGAGTTTTTCGGGCCGATCATTCGTTATCTTTCGATACTGTGCCTTGTTCATCAAGAATGTGCAAGATTGAGTTTGCGAGTCTCTTCTCTCTTACCAGATGCCCATCTCCCCATACTCCTTGCGCTTATGATTACAGGTAGATATGCATTGGCTTCTTTTGTTTTTGTATTTTTGTTTTTCAGGATGGTTGGGATTGGATTACTCCACTTAATAGATTATTAACTTATGGGTCGAGGTGTCCACTGACCTTCGGGATATGATCTCAGTTTGGTTAAGAATAATCATGTGCACAAGCACATTTGGCCAAGCCTAAAAAGTAGGCACTTTTTTGACAAACATAAATATAGAAGTTACTTTTTTACTTACAAAACTTAAGTTAATAGCAACTTCAGCTTTTAAGCTTAGCCAAACATGGTTATAACTGTAACATTTTAAATAGCTGGCCAGTAGTCATATATTGCATCAGCAATACTGTTATCTGTTTAAGCCATTATAGCTCTTACCTACATCTAACATGGGCAGTTAATTGACAGTTATTGCAAAGTAGACTGGGTTCACATGACTTGTACCTATGCATCAGTGCAAGGGCATGTTTGGTCGGGGTTAGTTCGACTCCCTTAATTACCCCATAGCATAGGCGTGAAGTCGATTTGTAACGAAGGACAATGGATTCCCATATTTCGGATGGTTAAAGAACATCCTTGTACTTGATCAGTACACAAATTTATGTCTGGACCAACATGCCGACTATATAGCTCCCAACTAGTAAACAACAATGCTGGAAAAAGTGGATGAAATCTCGAAAACGGAGAGTTTTTCGGGCCGATCATTCGTTATCTTTCGATACTGTGCCTTGTTCATCAAGAATGTGCAAGATTGAGTTTGCGAGTCTCTTCTCTCTTACCAGATGCCCTTCTCCCCATACTCCTTGTGCTTATGATTACAGGTAGATATGCATTGGCTTCTTTTGTTTTTGTTTTTTTTTTTTGTTTTTCAGGATGGTTGGGATTGGATTACTCCACTTAATAGATTATTAACTTATGGGTCGAGGTCACCACTGACCTTCGGGATATGATCTCAGTTTGGTTAAGAATAATCATGTGCAGAAGCACATTTGGCCAAGCCTAAAAAGTAAGCACTTTTTTGACAAACATAAATATAGAAGTTATTTTTTTACTTACAAAACTTAATTTAATAGCAACTTTAGCTTTTAAGCTTAGCCAAACATGGTTATACCTGTAACATTTTAAATAGCTGGCCAGTAATCATATATTGCATCAGCAATACTGTTATCTGGTTAAGCCATTATAGCTCTTACCTACATCTAACATGGGCAGTTAATTGACAGTTATTGCAAAGTAGATTGGGTTCACATGACTTGTACCTATGCATCAGTGCAAGGGCATGTTTGGTCGGGGTCAGTTCGACTTCCTTAATTACCCCATAGCATAGGCGTGAAGTCGATTTGTAACGAAGGACAATGGATTCCCATATTATGGATGGTTAAAGAACATCCTTGTACTTGATCAGTACACAAATTTATGTCTGGACCAACATGCCGACTATATAGCTCCCAACTAGTAAACAACAATGCTGGAAAAAGTGGATGTACTTAATTTGCGTAAATCTTGTCATGAGATAATTCTCTCGCGTCAACCGTTTTGCACGTTCTTAAATAGGCACGGTTAAGAATCATCTACATTCAATGAATGTCGACTTTAACTACAAATTTTAACTCAATCTAATTCTTTACCTTTCTTTAACTGGTTCACAAAAATTAGGTACTCAGATGGATCAGCTGCACTCGGAATCTTTGCTAGTGAAACGGTAACATTTGGCCTGAAAAATGGCACGAAGAAGAGAATTCACAACGTCCAAGTCGGATGCACTGAGTCTACGATTGGCCAAAGTTTCCAGGGGGCTGATGGGGTTATGGGGCTAGGCTATAGCAACTACTCCTTTGCACTCAAAGCTGCTGAGAAGTTTGGTGGCAAGTTCTCGTACTGTTTAGTCGATCATTTAAGCCCCCAAAATCTATCCAGCTATCTCATTTTCGGATCCTACAAAAGCGAAGATTCTATTACAACACCCGACAGAATGCAACACACAGAACTTGTCCTAGGAGTTATCAATTCGTTCTATGCTGTAAATATAAAGGGCATTTCTATTGGAAGTATGATGCTCAAAATCCCGTCTGAAGTGTGGAATGTGAATGGTGTAGGAGGGACAATTCTCGATTCGGGTTCCAGTCTAACTGTCCTGACAAAACCTGCTTATCAGCCAGTAATGGCTGCCCTGAAACTGTCCCTTATGAGTTTTACAAGACTAAATCTCGATATTCCACAGCTCGAATTCTGCTTTAACTCGACCGGGTTTGATATGTCTTTGGTGCCAAGATTGGTGTTTCATTTTGCAGATGGAGCAAGATTTGAACCACCAGTAAAGAGTTATGTAATTGATGTGGCTCCTGGGGCGAAGTGCCTGGGGTTTGTGCCTACAACGTGGCCTGGTACATCTGTAATTGGCAATATTATGCAACAAAATCACATATGGGAATTCGACCTTGCAAATAATAGATTGAGTTTTGGTAGCTCCTCCTGCACCTAGATTGATTTATTCACCCAAATTTGTATTCCAAGAAAGAAATTTCTTGGCGTTGTAATTTGCATTCCCTTCTTATTCAATGCCCACATTAAGAAGCATACATATTACTTAGCAAATTATGTGTCTATTTTTCATGATTTTTTTTCCTCGAACTCGAATAAAAATGATAGAAGTTATGGAAGTACATGCATTTATTCTTTATCAGCGAACTTAGTCACGTGAATTCAGAAGATGAAAAGGTATGGACCCCAGTTGATTGCTCAAAATTTGTGGTTGACTATCGTAGGCGATTGTGGTCCTTGGTGCAGTGGACAAGTTGAGTCTTGATGGAGCCAAAGACAAATATGTTACGGCTTATGGGGGCAACTACTAACGAAAATTGTTGGCCTAATGCGAACAAAATTCCAGATTAAATAAATGTGGAGCGAGTTGTAGATTATAAAGAAATTGAGCTACTCTTAACGGTAACGGAATCTTGCCCCAAGGGAATTGTTACCGACGAATAATGTTGTATTGAGGCCAATCATTCTTGTATGAACGTATCTTCACAATATCTATAGCTACCTTTTAGTGCTTTGCCACTATGAAAGCAATCTTGTTTCCTATCACAACAATATTTGTCATGATGCGTTGAAAAATATATTTGGCACAAATTAACTATACAATAGACGACAAATAAAATTAAATTTTTTTTTATTAAATATTTATTACTAATAAGCATTTGGGAGAGATTTTTCGAGAAAAAAATGATTTTTTTTTTGGGAAGAGAGTGTGGTTAAAAGTAGAGAAAAATTATAAGTCTTATAGAATACTAATTATATAGTTGAAAATGATTTTGGAAAAGCAATTATTTTAAGAAAATCTCTGCCAAATAGACCCATATTTTTTTCTTATAATGTCAATTTTGTTATAAAAAAAATAGTCCAAGTTCTTACTTGAACGTTAATATTTTTATAGAGTAATGTTATTCATCGCATTATTGATGATTATGATTAGCAGTCTACGAGGCATGTGATAAATTGTTGATGAATAGCATTACTCCCTCCGTCCCATTTATATAGGTTTGTTTTGTTTTTCACACAGATTAATAAATCATATTTAATGTTATTAGAAAAATTAATTTTTCCATAAACTTTCATAATTTACCATCATTTAATTATCAATAATTAGTAGTAAATTATTATTGGAATGAGTAAAGAAATGAGAGTATATTAGTAAATGAACAAAATAAATCATTCTTAATAAATAAACAAGACTATATAATTGAGACAAAAAAATAAGCAAAGTAAACTTATATAAATAGGATGGAGGGAATATTATTTTTTTATACTTGACTGATGTGAGATTTTCCCTTAAAATGGCGCCGCCACAAGATGACATCTCATTTGAGCATACCGATCATGAATTCAATGATTTTTTTTGAACTTAGCAAACTCTAGTATCACATTAAAATTTAAATTTTTTATACAAAAAATAGTTAATAAATAAGAAAAGCAACTCAAACCCTTTTAATAAAAAGAAAATGATATCATGATAACCAATTGATATTTTCTTCAAGTTATTGGGTCCCAATAAATCCATCAATCATGCCAATCATCAAACCACCTTCGTTAAAGTTTTGATGAATAGCATTATTATAATTAATTAACACATCACATAATAAATCTAAACATTATGAACCTCAAGAAAGTTCTTTCCACATTATATTGAAACCATAGTGGACCTAGAACTTGTAAGCGATTATTTTTACACGTTGAATATATAAACCAAAAGTAATCATAAGCAAGTGTAGTCGTTTGAGTTTTGCATGAATTAAGCCACTTATTCCGCCATCCAACTAATTCTTGTTACCTAATACATCCTACTTTAAATGAGTTTTAGTCACACTGCTCAATAAAAAATATTATATCCTAAGGTCCATAGTTGAGAATTACCTAATACTACCATAGCAAAGTACCTAATAGAAAGAAGGCATATCAACTTTTCTATTGTTGGGTAGGATTTTTCTCCACCTGTAAAGTTGAATTCTCTTGTTTGCTCGTCCGAGGCGGCACAATTAGCCATTTCCTAGGGATTAAAATCAAATTTTCAGTAGATTTTAATAAAAAAATGATAAAATATATGGTTCAAAAGTTGTGTGAGCATAAAATATGTGATTAAAATTAATTGTTGACTTTGACTTAAATCTAAATCTAAATTTTAATCGGTACCAAAGATGGGCTAGCTTTGACAAAATTCTTAACGAGATGTTCTCAAGAATAATAAGAAAAATAAAAATTAATGGAGCAAATAATCATTGATTAAAATTCTATAGGGGATCGATTAGGGTGAAATAGATATATGTCGATGATTTAGACATAAAATCGACAGTGTACCATTGACGATCATCGACACACCTTGGTCAGAAATTCCGACGATAACGCCGTCAGCAATATTCAAGAATTACAAACGGTACTACAGTCACTAATGAGAAGATGTCGTGATCGCCAATGAATGACCATTGATAATTATGATTAAAATCAATATATTTTCCTAATTTAAATGGAATTAGTGATGGTGTTACTTTTGATAACATCAGTTCTATGTGTATAGAAAATATTACACATAGAAATCATACAGAATAGACACATATAGGTGGGGCCCCACTTTTTGTCAATATTTAATTCACATAGGGGCTCACCCCCAATGTGAGTATCTGGATTTTTTCTGTACAAGCAAATTTTTTTGTTTTGATCACTAATACACATTCATTTCCAATTGAAGATTATGTCATGATTGATGTTGTTGGGAATCATAAATGATACTTCAATCAAAGTCATCGATGTGTCGGACACGACGAGAAGCCGCCTAGCACTCAAAAAAAGTGTTCTCTCTCTCTCTCTCTCTCTCTATATATATATATATATATACACTATATATATATATATGTAGAGAGAGAGAGAGAGAGAGAGAGAGAGAGAGACAGACAGAGAGAGAGAGAGAGATTGCTTTAATTGTACGCTTCTGAGACAATAAAATATATGTAGAGAGAGAGAGAGAGACACACTCACTTTTGTAACATATGACACGTACAGAATGATGACAATTTTCCCCACGGGGCCCCGCCCCAAATGGGATGGTCGTCCCGCCTCGAACTTGTCCCGTGAAGGAAAAAAAATAAAATTAATTAACTAAAAATAATAATTAACTAAAAATAAAAAAAAAAGAAAAAAGAAACGGAATAGGCCCTCGCCTCGAGCTCCGTGGCGGGGCAGAGCGGGGGAGTGGCGGGGAGGGGTGCCCCGCCCCCGAACCCGCCCCACTGCCATCACTATACATACTTTAATTTTTTCTTTATTCTTCCCTTTTAATATTATCGATTTTTATTTTTAAAATTTTTATTGTTTCCGACAAAATTTTCTATTAGTATTTATATTTTATATTTTTATAAAATATTTATTGACGAATTGTTCTTCAGTTAATTAAATTTTTTATGTTATAAATATTAGGGAAAATTGCAGTCACGATACGAAAGCTTTCAAAATGTTGTAGCTGAAGTCAAAATGAATGGAAATCGTTAGTTTGACTGTTAATTGACCAAAAATTAAAAATCTGACCAATTGTTAACAATTTTTTTAAAGAGCAAAATAGTAACTTTACATTTGTTTCTTATAAAAAATTAAAACGAAAAAATTAAATCAAAAACAAAAAAAACCCTGTTATTTTCTCCATCCCTACCCCCAGCCAACCCAACCCAACTTAACCCAAACCAAAACCTCCAAATTGCTGGCACCACCATAGCCACCTCCGCCACCGTTCTTCAGCCATCAATCTCCAATGCCACCTCTCCAAACTCCAAAAACTAAAAATTAAAAACCCATTTTCACCTTCTTCACCCCACACATACCCACCCCACACATACCCACCCCCATCCATTTTCACCTTCTTCTTCTTCTCCATTCATTAGTTGAAAGATTTTGAATCTTATCTGATTGTAAGAGAAACTCATTATATCATAGCATTGTTCGGTTGCAGGCTGCAATTGGGTGGAGATGTTTGGGAGCCAAAACTGGTCTTCTACATCGCTCAAATCCTCGATTGATGCTTTTTTTACAGTAGAGCTCCCAAGTGATTGCACTGATGCAATGGGGCGTGGCTAGAGCTAATTGGAACTCTGGTGTTGCATGCTAGTGCTAATTGGAACCCTGGCATTGGAAGCAGATTCAGATCAAAGTTCTTTAGGGCGTGGCTAGTGTTGTAGCTAGCTACACCGCTATCGGAAGAGGTGATGTCGCTTTTAGAGCTCCCGCCGCCTCCACCGATGGTACTTTCGTAGTGGCGCCGCTTGTGACCACCCAAAGCTTGGCCTGTAGGGAATGACTTGTGGCAGACGGAGCACTCGTGAAATCTGCATGTTGGGTTGAGAGCAGATACATTAGAAGCGGTGCTTGCGATGTTGGCGGATGTCGATGTGGAAGGATTGCCATCGTTTGAAGCGGTGGCGGTGGAGTTTTCGAGGTGGCTTGCTTTTTGTCCGTCGAGGGCTTGGTATGAGGGAAAAGCCTTGTTACACGCTGCAATTGTATAATTGGTTTTGAGTCATCGGTTGTTTGCCTCTCAACATCGGCTATTGTGGTAAAATCAGCTATTGTCTTAGCGGGACTGGTTGTGGCGGTAGCTGTTGACGTTTGGGTGAGTAGCAATGGCTGTAAGCGTTGCGGTGGGGTGGGTGCAGGGGGCCTCATAAAGAAGAAGGTTTTTTTTTCTTTTTTAATTATTAATTGTACTTTTTTGTGAAAATTGTAAAGTTACTATTTTGACCTTATTACATTTGGTCAAGTTTTACTGTTCTCATCAATTAACGGTCAAATTAACAGTTTTCATCCATTTGGACTTCAGCTGCAACATTTTGAAAGGTTTGGTACCGTGGGTTGCACAAATAAAAGGTTTAGTACCGTGGCTGCAATTTTTCCTAAATATTATTAACTAAAAAAACGTTTGTAATAACGAATCATATTTTTGATGTCGCTAATTATCGACAATTTTTTGATAAGGAAAAATAAGGCACAATTGTAACTTATCACAAATAAATGAATTGTGTTGGAAGACATGGTATCGTGCAAAAGTCACATAAGACGGGTTTTCTCAACTGTTATTGAATGCGCAAAATTGCGACAAGAGAGGTAGATCATCTAAGGGATATCAATGAACTAATAGCTCGTGCTTTGTAGGTGGAAAACGAGGCCATTATGCTAGAGATTGTTGGCTTGAAAAGGAGCCAACAGGAGAAGCCAGAGAAAGAACCTAGGTGGAGGAGGAAAAATAGGAAGGAGGAGTCAACAGGCATTCATTATGCTATATTCAGTTTGCGGGAGTGAAAAGAGCCCATGATGAGGTGTTTGACTTTGGTACACACGAATGAGCATTCTTCGATGAGGTTGGGTCTTTCGTTTCTTCACATGAATAGCAAGATAGTTGTTCAGTACCTCATGTGCTTGATCCAGGAAAAAATTGAGAGCCTTCGATGAATTAAAAAAATTGATAAAATGTGACAATTTTTTTCATCTCAACCTTCGGCTTACTACTAACCAATGTTGTCAAATTCAAACCGGACCGGCCAGTAAAGCTGGGAATCGGACTCAAATCCGATCCTATTATTATATATTAATCAGTAAATAAATCAATGAACCGGCTAGTTAACTGCAAACCGAAAACCCGATCATGATTTTTTACCATTTTTTTTGAATTTTGTTAATTGGACTCAAATGCAATGGCAAGCCCAATTGAGATTCCCTTCAAAGTATTGCTGCTTTTAAAAGAAACTATTCATAAACTTTTCCTTTGATCATCGGAGGTGGGATAAGAAATAAAAGCCACTGCGCCCGGCGTGGGATAAGGGATAAAAACTGTGGCCAATTGAAATCTTAAATGATTATTTCATTCTATAATAACATGGATTTAAACCATGGAAAGCTCAAAACAATTTCGATTCAACAAAAACATATTAATTATTAGTTTTGAAATTTTAAAATATATTATAAGATAATAAATCTAGCCCTTGTTTGAGTCTTATTTTGAGAGAATTATGCATTTTTAAATAGTGATTTTTGAAAAATGTGTAACTTGTGTTTGATGCACATTTTTCAGGAGAAAATACATTTTTTGTGATGTGATGTAAATATATAGTTGAAAAAGAAGGAAAAGTTATTGATATGATGAAAAATATTATTTTATTGAAGAATGTGGTTGAAAATGAATAAAAAAAATCGATTTACATGGAATATTATTATTGAAAAATATATTGTTAAAAATAAGTTTTAAAAAAAATAAATTTTCAAAGAAACGAGGCTCAAACGACCCCCTAATTGACAAACATGTATTTATATTTATTTTAAATAAGTACCAAAATTATATATATAATATTTTATTATTTGTATGTGTATTTATTTACTTAATTTTGGCATACACTTCAACAATTTGATCATTAACCCTTTATCCTTTTTCAAATTGATGGTCGAGTCAGTTTTTAAAACATTGCTACTAACTATGCTTCTTTCCTTCACCTTATTAAATACTTCTACAGCATTGATGTCCACAACTTTTGTATAGATTTCAATAAATTAAGTCCACCATTCAACATTCAATATGATTCCATCTTCAACAGGTACGCAAAAAACCTCTAGACCGATTCCTCGTCCAGAGGTGGCTCAAACAATTTGGGGATCTCAAACAAAATTGCTTGTAACGCCCAGAATCTTAATATTCAGATTGCTACTAAAACATACATTTATTTCCTATTTCAACCCTCTAGCAGTTGCTTTACGTCAGCATTTAGTTTGACAGACCATACGAACTGGGATTTCTATGAAATTTTCATGAAAGATAAAAAATTTATATAAGTCGAACGTATCAAAATTTCTTAATTTAATTTAGTCATTTAGGCACTCAACTTGTTAACCTATAACCTATTGCATGTAAAAATCCGGTCTGAGTAAACACGGCACAACATATTAAAAATATCGAGGGTGTTTGGTGGGGATTAAAATTAGATTTTTAGTGGATTGTAATAGAAATATTTCTACGTGCCTCCGATTGGCGTGATTCTAAATGCTATGGATCGAGGACTTATAGGGATTTCAAACCCCACTAGTCTCATCCAAAAACATGGACACATCAGGTGGAAATCGTTAGAAAATCAGATAGAAATATGAAAATTTCAAGCTAGCGGATCTGCATCACCGTCAAAGGAGGGTAGTTTATACCTCGTGAACGTTTCAACCGAAGCATGGGTCGATTCCAACTCGCTGCAACAAATCCCTTATCAATTCACTTCTATTTGGTTGCACCATCTGCCTTTAGGAAAGAAATAAATTCCAATTATTAGACGCATATACACCAAATCAGAACATAATTAATAAAGAAAAACGTGTTAACTTCTTTCAAAATTACAACCAAGATTTATTTAAACTAACATGCCATTCTCGAAGACCTAAAAAAATAGAAGAAAATACATAAGGTGGAATCATTTTTCTCTAACTAGACTATCTATAAGCTCTCTTCATCTTTGTTTCAATCTTCCTCCAGTTCTTCTTCCTTGTCATTCTTATCGGTTGAGTAACCTTATCATCTAAAGTCATGGTCGACTATGAACCGAAAGATTATCTCCCCTAAGGTAGGTTTCGCAATATTCTATAAAAACATTGAAAAATCTACATATTCAACGTCACGGAGATTACCCAATGGAATTACAGCTTCCAACTCCTTAAGCAATAACTTGCCAATGCACTTTTCATGTGGTGCTAAAGTATCAAGAAAGTGTCGTATAGCTTTACGATCACTCATTTGACAACCTGCATTCTTTGCTTTTAACTATTGCTCATGGACACTTTGTTACAAAAATATTTGGAGAATACCACAATGGAAACCAAAGAATAAGATGAAGAAGATGATAATAATATCAAAGAAGACTTGATCACGATTATGATATCGTTGTCCTCAAATGATATTTGCCTCATCTACCAAATGACAAATAGTTTGTAGGATTTATTCAAGCCTAGAAATGAAGAACACCAAAAGCTTAAGTAATTCTTCAAAATTTGAACAGGTGAAAAAATAGTAAATATTGATTATGTGAAGAACAATTTATATTGTCAGAAATTTGGGATGTAGTTGAATGATTACAATGTATGAAAAAATAAAAACTAATATATATTTATAGGGTTCAATAATTCCTACATGAACGGGTTCCAACAAGAAGAAGAAGAGGTGTATCACTTCACAATAAAACCACTAGAAAATTTAAAAAAATTCAATCCAATGGTCGAATTTTTCTTCTATGCGACCGCATAGTTATAGCAATGCAGCCCCTCAAATCTCTGAATTGGTCTATGCGCCTGCAAGCCAAAATGGCCTATGCGGCCGCATAGGCCAATTCTATGGCACAAATTCTAGTTTTCCTTCTTTTTTTCCTTTATTCATTCCTCATCCTTCCACGTGATTTTGAACAACAAATTCCAACAATCCCCCACTTGTTCAAAATCAAAGTTAATCACATAAGCAAATGAGTTTTAAGAGTGGGTATACTTACTAATATGGAACAACAAATAACTCATAATCATTAGAGGTTTTTAAGATAGGTGATTTTAATTTTATACATTTTTGTTTCAATTTTCTGTCTATTCTAATAGTTAAGAGTAATAATGCTACAAAACCAAACTAATGTTATTAATACAAAACAAATGTAATTAAGAAGTGTATTATTGAAAACAATTAAGGCAATTACGTCACAAGTTTCAATAGGGAAAAAGTATGCAACTTGTTCGGTTAGATTATTTAGTGAACCATTCCCTCGCATCTCAGAAAGTTTGGAAGCCTTTACGAATATAAATAACCCAAAAACCCAAGGAAAAGAAACCAAAGATATTATAAATTTAACAATACTAGCAATGAAACAATATATTCAGAGATAGAACTTAATGTAGATAATTAAAATCTCATCCTTAGCACACCAGCATTAAGAAGTCTTTAGATAGAGTACATAATTCATGTCATAACTCGTTTTTTAGTCTACGAATGAAACCTAAGCATAAATTTACTAACTCATCCTCGATTATATCTCAGATGTTCAATGGAGCATCAAAGGTGTGGATGAGGTATGTGAGCACCAGTGCTAAGTAGGATAAATTGAGATTAATGGTAAACTAAGTAGGATAAATTGAATAACATTATTGAAATTTATGAGCCATGAAAAGTTAATTCGCTTTGTTAAATCATCTCCTTCTATTTCAAGAGTTATTGCAGACGAAGACATGAACATGTTCTTCAAAGTGAATTTGGGAAAAGAATCACTGAAATTGAGGATAAACAAATTTTTGCATACCTCCATAACCATGGTGTTGCAAGGGAGATTGATTTCTTGGGAAAAAAAAGATGATCACGGATCATCCTAGAAAAATTAGAAGATGGTAAGAAGTTTCGTAAGCAAGTGGAACAACGAAAAAGTCTCTTAGAATCACCCTATATTGACATCATTTGTACCTTGTGGTTTGTGCTTATTTTCCTAAAATCAGAGCAGTTTAATGTTAGTTAAAAGCCAATGAGTTTATGTTTTATATAATCCAAAAATGCTATGATTAGGTGTTGGGTCTATTCAATAAGAATACTTGCAATCAAGGGCATTAATCTTGAAAGGATGTAGTTGGACCTCATTAAAAAATCCTGAAAAACTGAGAGAATCAATAGGGCAGAAACTTCAGGTTCGAACAGACGATCTTACAATAACTAAAAGCACAACGGTTTTAGTGATTATTTCACCTTTCTCAAGGTCAAAAGAGGATATCAATTTTTTATACCACCTCCTCCCTCCGGAGAAAGGATTATTTTACCCCTTACCAATCGAAAGAGTAAAGGGGAAACATGTCTGGGAAGCATTTTCAATTGATTAAGCCGAGACTATAATTGCATATTACAGCTACAAAAATCCATAAATCACTCTAGTATGGTTGGCGATTAAACACAGCTGATGCTACTCCAAAAAGAAGTAACATTCTAAATTGCAAGCCATTAGCCAAAATATAAGCATGGTGAGCACTTGTTTTGCAAACACACTAACTAAAAGTATGCACGTGGAGGAAAGAAAAGAATAATAAAAAAACAGAAGTCGAAGGAATCCAACAGGCACAACATCAGGATTTATATAAGGTAGATTCAAAACTCACTAATAATGATTTTGGCTTCACCTGATTTTGTGTAGAAATAATGATTTTGGGTTTTGGCTTCACCAGCAACTACAAGGAGCAAGACCTTTTCCTTGAGAGGCGGCAGCGGCCGACGAGTGAGAGTGGGAGATTGGGTGAGTCGTGAGAGAGAGGGGAAGATGGTAATGGACTAATGGTAAAATTTAAGGACTAAGGTTCCTGGCTTGCTGCCTGTGTTTTGATTTTGTAATTTTAAATAGGTAATTTTTTTTTAATATTCTTAAAGGGTCGGATTCAGGGCGGGGCAAACGGGGCTGGAATACTCTCCCCGCCAGCCCGTCGGGGCGGTGTCCCGTCGATTTATTTGTCGTCGTTAGTTGTATTTTGTGTTATACAGATAAAATTCAATGGTTGAACGTGGAATTGGAAGAAACAAAAGAAAAATCAGGAAAATGGCAAATCCAAAGTTTGAGGATTAAATTGCAAATATTCAATAGTTGATTCGGACCACAAGATTATACTTTAAAGATTAGAACTCAAAAATGAATGAAATATGATCAAATTATTATCAAAATCAATTTTCAATCGCACAAATTATATTACAGATTTTTAGTTGAAGATTGAGATCCATATTTGACATAGTAACAGTTCGAATTGGAAAAATTCTACTTCTATAAAAGTTATAGCTATTTGAGTTAGCATTCCAACACACTTTGAATTGCCTCAATCGTGAAAAAGAAAGTTATGGCCAAAATACTGACTATTGTGCAGAGACAAAATCCGTGAGCGTAGGCAACTTTACTTATTCGATTGTAACTCTTTTGGATACCAATTTGGACGTGATTTTCAACCAATTCTTTACTCTTACAAATACTTAACAACAGAAAACATATTGAAAACCTTTCATATACATCTCATACTCCAATATTCATCAATTATTATCATTAAAAGAGAAAAATTCATAGTTTTTGTCAGAGAATTGAAGGGAACTTGCAAGAATTCAATCAAGTGGATATTCAATTTTGATTTTCTTTGGGCAAAGAAGAGAATGTGCAAGTGGAAATTCATCAAGAAACCATTGAAAAGATTTAAGGTTTCAATATTCATCTTCTCAATTTATCAAAAATTTAGGTTATGTCTTTCCACTTAAATATGATTTCTTATAATTTCAATATGTTAGACTAGTTTTATACATTGTTAGGATGAGATGGACCATTGTTATGAGATTTTTGATATTAATTAATTATTTTAACGACTAGATTTCTTGGATGTTTATTATTATTTCAACAACTTTTCAATTAATTAGCTACTAATTGAGATGCTTAATTGAAATATATTATCATCGAGAAAGATAATAAGTTTTTAGCTAAAAATAATAAACATTGTAAAGTTCGATAGATGATATAGATATATCTCTATGCTTTACATGATTTTCATAGGTGTTTTAGATCGTTTAATGCATTTATCATGTTTGTATTTTTTATCGAGAGATACGAGGGTCACATGAGGAGAATGAATTTGATAACTATCGAGAGAGATTTTCAATTAAATTAGGAACACTGACCAAAAAGAATAATTACAAATTGTCACTATAATTCATTGTGTTAAAAATGGATTAATAAGGGGAATTCGACATCTTACTAATATTTTCACATCTTTGAAATCAAATCAGTTAAATTATTTTCTAATTTAATCGATAATTTTATATATTAGTATATAAAAATTAAGAAAACCTATTTGCTATTCGATTAAAGTTGTTATTGATTTGAACTCGATTGAATACTTAGTAATCGTCGATTCTACACTCCACAGGCCACTATATTACTTGTTCACGATCCCGTTCACTTGCGGGAAGTCAAACGATCAACATGCGTGACCACATGAGCTTGACATGTATCGCTATTGGCGAGGGGAAAGGTAGACTTGGCAGATTCACATGTGTTCGTCCACTTTTTAGGGTTTTT
The DNA here is from genome assembly GCA_903798385.1 of Fraxinus cuspidata. Classification (NCBI taxonomy): domain Eukaryota; kingdom Viridiplantae; phylum Streptophyta; class Magnoliopsida; order Lamiales; family Oleaceae; genus Fraxinus; species Fraxinus cuspidata. The sequence continues at coordinate 16,592 of CAIGRP010030476.1, forward strand.
ATGTGCGAGTATTATGTCATATCCTCAATTATTGGATAGGCTTAATAATTACTACCGAGCTTTTTATAACGTTGGATTAAGTTTATTAATTAGTAATGTTCTTGAGTCCAATTGGGTTAGGTAAATCCAAATATTTAGGAAAACTTGCAAATACTAACGGCATGTTCTCTTTATCATTTTCAAGCCGTTTTCCGTTTTCAATTTTCAAAATAGTGAAAATGCATTTTCTATACCATTTTCGAAAAAGTGTTTTTGAAAACAAGTTAAAAATTTATAAAGAAAACTCAAAACGACAATTTGCGTTTTGAGTGTTTTCAGTTATAATGAAGGCAAAATTTTCAAAACGCGTTTTGGGTGTTTTCAAAATAATTTTTCAAAATGTAAAAAAAAACACATTTCAACAATCTCAAAACAGACACTCAAAACACAAAATTCAAAATGAATTCAAAAAACAAAGCACAAAACTGAAATACAAAGAGAACAACCCCTAAGCGATTAGTTAGGGTTTCAACTTTGTCTTGACTATTGCTAATACAGGAAAGGAGCTAAAAAATCCTAAACTATATTCTCCTAATTCCGATATTCCTTGCGTGGTGATGAAGTCTTAAATTCATTTTTTTTTGTATGGAATATCGTTGAAAGTTGGATATTTGGACAGTTGTGCTGTGTTGAAATCGTGGTATATCAGACTCGTATTTATTTTAGTTAAATGTATAATTCTTATAACAAATTTTTCCAAACACAAAAATGGTCTTGTTTTGTGTGTTGAAATTATTTAATATCGCCGTGTATGCTTAAGTACGAATAGGGACATCAGAGTCCAATTTGTTGTTTACTAGAATTGATAAAAGCTTTTGACATAGTACATTAATAATTGTTATTGTGATACCGATTTTGATTTGAGAAATGATAATATATAATATCAATTTTCTTTAATCTAAATTTGACTTGAATTAAAGGAATGTATATGGATTATAGAAAAAACCCGTTAAATCCAATACTTATGGAGCACGCCCTGAAAGGTCGAGGATTTTCACACCTAATTAGGTACATGGGTCGGGATTGGACGGTGTTGTTACCCGTGTGACGAGGCGGATACGGAGAACATAGTCCCCATTTTGTTACTGGCCGTTTAAAGTCCATTTCAAGATATAAGTATTTATTAATAAAAAAAAAAACTCACCATCCTTTTTAAAGGAAACATGATTGTTCTACAAATTAGAAAAAAAGTACTGATTCTTATTAATTAAAGACATGAGAAAATAAAAGCAAAAAGTAAATAAATAAAAATAAACTGGGACGGTAAATGGAACAGAGAACCTACCTTGCCCTTGCCGTATCCCTGTTCCCGAACTTTGCCTTGCCTTACCTAGGCATGGGGCGGGGTAAGGAGAGAAAAATATCCGATTGAGGTGGGAGACGGGAATAGCTTTCTTGACCTTAATCCGTCCCTTTACCATTCCTAGAAATTGGCCTGTGTTGGTTGCCGAATTCTCGATAGGCTAGCAATTGTTCTTCGGAAGAATTAAGAATCCACCGTCGGCATGGTGGCTGGAATAGGCGAGAACATTTTTGAAGGTAATGCATGATATGGGGGTTTCCTTCTTGTTTTTATTTTACAGTAGTTTATACGGTTTATGTGATAATAAGCGTAATTAATTATTAACCCCTAACTTATATTGGTTTTTTATATTAATTTAGTGTATTTCTGTAAATTGCCCTTAATTAATCCGTTTACCCATGATCGAAGAGCCAACGTAAATTTTCATCTATTGATATATAGACATTAGAAACGGTAGATATAAAGGATTTAACACATTTCTTTAAAAGAAGATGTTAACACGGGGGTGGACTCAGACTTTTTGTTTTGTGAGATCAAAAAATAATATGCTATTGTTTAAATAACATTATATTAATGAAAATAAGTTTATACTTGTTTTGATAAGTTGAAAACGTCGTATGATTAGATAATTATCAATACTGTCGAATAGATTTTGCTACTTATATAGTTTTGTTTATCATCTCGTTGAAGGATGTTGAGCGGTGAAGAGTAAATCAAATTGAATGTAGAAAGTAAATGAATTGAAATAAAACTCAAATTTAATGCAAATGTTATTCGAATTTTATTTAATCGATAATGATCCTAAATTTTTTGACGTCATATTCTATATAAAATTTCCTAACAAACTTATGTAAATTATATTGTAAAATTTATCGTGCAAAAATAATAAATGTTAATGAAATAATTAAATAAAAAAAGACGAGTTAGACGTCTATTTTTTAGACTTACATTTGACGTATGTTTAACTATTTTAATATCCGTTTGGACCATTCAATGTATAAAAATGATGTAGTTCTCGAAACCAGCTTTTAGATAACGTAGACGATTTTGTGAATTTGGCTAGTGTACGATCAAAGACGAATTTTTAAAGTTAGCATTTTATTGAAATCGAAATACTAGTTTGGAACAGCCTATTTTGACGCATTGTAACTTTTGCTGCAATTGACCACATCATTAATGAGCAAAAAACTAGGTCATGAGAACTTCGAAATTGTATTAAGAATACAATATTTCATCTTCATTTGGTATCCCATAATAAGTATGTAAAAGTAGGTAGTAAACGGCTGTTACAAGTTTTTTCATATGATATATAAATATGAGAAAAATTGAATCTTGCTGTGAAGGACTTAAAAACAACTATAAATTTATTGGAGGAAAAAAAAAAAACTTGTGGGGGTTACTTGACCCCACGTGACCCCATGTGGGTCCACCCACCTTGAATCCTTGATGTACCTTTGAAGAGTTTTTTCACTATCTTACTTCAACCATATTTCTTCGGCTGTGTTTGAAATCATCTAACTCTTCTTTCCTCCAAGAATCTTTATTTGCGAATAGGTACCAAACATTCCCTGGGAAGATAACTTCTTTCATATTTTCTCTCTCTCACACTGGGAGCATGTAAGCTTTTCTGAGAGGAACTGCTGTATGACCATATTTGTCTTTTGCAAACTCTGGCAATGATTTGGATTCTGGTTTTTGAACATCATCTTTGCTTTATTTTGAATTCGTCAACTCATTATCAAAATAGTTCTGGTGTTGAGAAGTACAACTCTTAAGAAAATCTATCATGGAAGCTATACAGTTCATTCAACCTATTGTAGGCGCACAACACTCGATGAGCCTATCAACACGACAATCTATTAATATTTCCTTCATGTCCGAGCCAAATTTCATACGATACTTACTTCCAAAGATGAGGATGTCACCCAAAGGACAAGTTATAAAGCCCTTCTCATACGGACAATTCCATTTGTACCGAATTTTTTGTACCGAAAATGTTACATCCTCTCACATGAGCGTGGGACCCACATAAATAAAAAATTCTCAAATGTATGGTCCCCACTCACTATTGTGAGTGTAGGTAAAAATTTATGTAAAAAAATGGATATACATGTAGCATTTTCTCTTCTCATACATGGCCAAATTTGTGGTTGCAACATTTGATAGGGTACACAAAAGGGTCCTCTCAGAGGAGAAGAAAGTAGAAAACTTGAAAGTCATTGTTTTCCCAGTTCCAGGAAGACCCCATATGAGTTTGACTGATGATTTATGATCCCGATGCTTTCTCCGAATAGAAGCCAATATTGCCTCCTTTTGTTAGTCATTCAGTTTGTATAACACAGTCGATCCAATTTCTATATTTAATTCTACATCATCTTGGAGAGAACAAATTTTTCAAGTTTCCTCAACTTGTTATGAAAAACTGTATATATTGATTAAAACCACAATAATTGGTAGTATACAGAATTTTCAAATAAAAAAATAGCTTTGACGGTAAGCAAATTAGTCAGCAAGCGTACAAATAATGTTACTTCACTTAAGTAGGCCACTCTTCGTGCGAAACAGTAAGGATGCAAGATCGTTGACAAATAATTATTTAGTGACTTAAGAGTATCATTCCACGATAAATAATCTTTAGATTGAATTGTATTAATTTGTAATCAGATTTAGATGTTCTTAAATATAAGAGATGAGTTTTGTTTTATCTAAATTATTATTGATTTACGTAAAAGGTTTGTTCTATATAAATTAATGAATGATTTTATCGAACTTATGAATACACCACATATTGTCGTTATTTTTACAATTCTTAACTTATGTAATTCGTGATATTTTTTGTGTTATTGATAATCGACAATCCAATTATATCTATTTATCTCACTCGAGTTAAGTTGAACATATTCTAAGTACGACCCGATCATATTTTTATTTTGAGTCCATATGCAAAGTAATGTATTTACGTATACGAGTATCAATATAATTGCACGCGGCATACATATTGTTGCTAATGTCTATTGCCAGCATGTTAATTTTATAATGTTCAAATTTATTATGAACCTTCCGACACTACAAAAAGTAACTAATTAGCTAATTAGTGGTCAATCAATAAAGTAATGCAACAAATTATGCAAGATTAATTGAGAAACGAATAATATTACTAAACTACTCATCTTTAAATTAAAAATAAGAATACATAAGTTTCATCTTCATCCAATAAAATGAAAAGCTTAGCCTAACTTGATTCGAATGATAAAACAACAATAAAATTGTGTTTGATTGGCATGTAAAATATATTTTAGAAAAGAAAATATTTTCCTTAAAAACAAAGAAAATTATGCATATTTTTAAATGTTGGAAAATATTTTTGATGAAAAAAATAGCAATCAAACACTTCAAAATATAAATTTTGGTGGAAAATTGACACTTCTCATAAGAATAAATGCAATTAGACACACTCTAACATTGGAAAATCATCACTCGAAATTTATAATACTAGGAAGAGATGTCAAATTTATTTTTTGTTCTTGATATTCAATCCCAATCTTTGATTATTCAAGTTCTTGATAATTCTTGTCTTGGATTCCTTGTTAGGTTTTATTTTCTCTTCCTAAAGATGTGAATTTGCCTTTTGTTCTTGATGGATTTTTTGATATGATGTGTTATGAGAGGTTAGAGAAAGATCCCCTAATGATTTACCTTTGTCTTGTACTCATAGGTCACGAATTTAGGTCAAGAAATGCATCCAATTTACGTTTCAAAAGAGTTTGTATCACAAAAGAAAAGTTTGCCCCATTTGTCCAGAAAATACTCATGCCTATGCACGATAAATATACATGCCCACACATGGAAAAGTTAAATCAACATAATCAGGATTTGTATCACAAAAGAAAAGTTAGCCCCATTTGTCCAGAAAATACTCATGCCTATGCACGATAAATATACATGCCCACACATGGAAAAGTTAAATCAACATAATGAGGCGAAACCTTTTCTCTGAGCTCGCACAAGCTTATGATATTTTACTTCCTTTGTCTTCTATTCCTATCCAATGAACTCCATATGATTTTCAATCCTCGTTTTGTAGTAGTGTTGGCGTGCCCCGCCCCGCGACTTTCCCGCCTCACCCCGCCCTGCACCCCGCCCCGCCTTAGTCGGGGCGGGGCGGGTTCGGGGCGCTTTTCCCGCCACGTTTATTTTTTATTAGAGTTTGTATCACAAAAGAAAAGTTGGCCCCATTTGTCCAGAAAATACTCATGCCTATGCACGATAAATATACATGCCCACACATGGAAAAGTTAAATCAACATAATGAGGCGAAACCTTTTCTCTGAGCTCGCACATGCTTATGATATTTTACTTCCTTTGTCTTCTATTCCTATCCAATGAACTCCATATGATTTTCAATCCTCGTTTTGTAGTAGTGTTGGCAACGGGGCGGGGCACCCCCGCCCCGCGACTTTCCCACCTCACCCCGCCCTGCACCCCGCCCCGCCTTAGTCGGGGCGGGGCGGGGCGGGGTGGGTTCGGGGCGCGT
>CAIGRP010030479.1:0-16592 GCA_903798385.1 Fraxinus cuspidata
ATAAATTGAAACCTTATTTTACATTAAGATATGACATGATGTAATACTTTATTTGTATTTTTGCATATGAATTAAGATTTTAAAACTTGAAAGTGATTTTCTCGTCACTTTTTCTAAAAATGTTGAAGTATATCTCATTTGAATTCTTCAGAATCAATTAAGGAAACGCATACATGAGCATTTGTAAAAAATTAAGTATGAATATAAATTTAAACTTTACTTTACGTTAAAAAGTAACAGGATATAACACTTTCTTTGTATTTTTTTTTTTTGCATGAGTTAGTTATGAAAAATTAAAAGTGACACAAACATTTTTAGAAAAAGTCTCACACAGTTTTATTTGTATTTTTTTTTTCAAATATGGATAAAATTACTGTCTTCATTTATTATGGAGATAAATGAAAACAAGATAACGAATAAAAAAGTAACAAAATAGTTGAAATTGTTGTCCCAATAAAATGCACAAATAATAACTTTTGTTAAAATGTAAATGTCAATTTTTTTTTTTTTTTTTGTTATAAAAGTGACATATCATGTCATTTTTTTAATTTGAGCGTAATTAATACAGGAATATGTTACTCTAACCAGTTTTAGGGATATTATTCTAATATTTTATTTTTAATGGTACTGGGGGTAAATTTTTTTTAGATAAAAGAGCTTTTACATTTCAAGAAGTGCTTTTAAGCTTTTAGAAAAGCCCTTTGGAGCACACTTTTAGTAGAGCCGTTGAAGTCTCAAATAATTACAAGATACATAAGGAATCAAGCCATCTCAATTTAACAACACAATAATTGAATGATTGAAATAATGATGTGTTTAATTGTCAATATTTTCTATGAAAAATGTGTTTTTCCACCTAATTTCCTATTTTATGATGTTTTATTTACAATTTTTTCATGAAAAATATTTTCCTACTTTTGGTCACGTGACCATATTTTCTTTGAAAACAAGGAAAATATTTCCTTTACGGAGATGTGGTTTTTAGTTTCCAGTCATTCACTCTCTTTCTCTCATGTGTTCCCTCTTTCCTATCTCTACTTATCACTAAAAAATTGACAAGGATAATATTTTATAGGTTGAAAACTAAACCAATTAAATGCATTTAATTAATAATTTATTTTCGTTTCTTGCAAATTTTATGCTCGCGATCAAATGTACTGTATAAAAAATGAACGACTTAAAGCTCTAGATGTTAAGTTCAATAACAAAGTCAACCATCGATAAACTATGCAAACTTTTGCTTTTAGTAAATGTGGTGGTTATATTCACATCACATTTTTCTATAAATATACCAAAATTTAATTTCCTATTATTAACTTTTTCTTCATCACATTCGTATTTATAACATTTTCAATAATTAGGAAATATTATCCTTAATCATGGTTTTTGTTAAAACATATTGCTAATGTATTTTAAAATGAGGGTTAAATATTTTAATCGCAATTTTGGAATATTATTTGTTTTGTTTATTCAATAATATAATGGAAAATGAGTCATATTACTCTATTTTAAAGAAAATTTTAGAGATAAACCATAATTAGGAATAATTTATATTAATTTGAGAATAAGAAAGCACTAAAAAGTTTGAAATATAAATTTGAAATAGTTTATTAACATTTCATACAATTAAAATGTAGTCTATTAATAAAAAATTATACAACGAATATATTTAGCCTTTTACTAAAATAAAACCTACCACTAAAAAAAATAAATGGCCCTAAGTATTAAATAAGGCGATGAACGTCATAAGTAAATAAATGGCAACAACTATGAGTATCTCAAATGCATTAAATGAATTGTCATTTAAATGGAATTGATGTCTAATGAATAGATAATTAAATTCAAAATTGATCGTCTTCAATTTTTCCTATCTACAACATAATGTTTTTATCTATGTGTCTTTTATTTTTTAATATAAAAAAATCACATCAAGTGATGCATAGGAAAGACAAATATTGTTGAGTTGCACTGCCTAACAAAGATTTTAAATTTAGACGGAGCTCTTCATAATGTTTATTTTATCTTTGCCTCACTAGGTTGACATAATCTTTGTTAGATTGGATTGGAAAAGAATTACCTAAAACTATTTATTTTCCTTATGTGACAAATTTTTTTAGCAATCCACTAAAGCATTGAAGATGCTCAATGAATTAAAGTAACAACTCTAGTCCATCTTGTTGTTGCATGCATGTTTTATGCAATCTTCGAGTGGTATAATTTGATAAGTGTATTTTCTACACCTAACTGAGCTATTAAACAATGGTATTGAACAAAAGGGCCAAAAAGGGAAGAAATCCAAATATCAGGACTTAATTACACACTTTCAATAGTTGATTCGGACCTAATATCGATGATTGGAAAATTATAAGATTCAATTGGAAGCAATTGAAAAATAAAGCACTGAAGTTGCCTAAAAAAAGGACTCAAGATGAACATTAGAAGAAGGTGAGGACCAAAATAAACTTACCTGAAAAATACTGTACCGAACTCGTGCAAGAAGATGGTTGGAGTACCCATGCCGCTTAACACACAATTAATATAATAGGGAACAAAAGGCTAAATCGGAGCTTCAAAGTGGCACGGGGACGCTATAATAACCTGGGACCAATTGCTGCTATTTCGTATTGATTCAGAATTTTTATGGAATTGAAGTTCTTCACGCGCTTGATTTTTGGACTCCTATAACTACGAAACTTGGCCAGGGAACTTTGTCTTGTCTCTCTATACACAATAATATCATCAAATTCTGAAAAATAAGAGGTCATTTACATATTTTAAGAGATTGGATCAAACTCTATCAATAATTGAAAGTTAATTACATCAAGATATTGATGAATTCAATATTGAACTTGAAGATCAACACCTTTTGCATTATTTCATGACCCAAGTGATATTTTCTATTATTTTTTCTCTTAATCTATATAAAATCATACTAGGCTACATATTTTTTGTATTGGATAAAGATGAACCTTATTGTTTGTTTGTTTTAATTCAAAATTAGCAGTTTAATATTTCTTATTTTTCTTGATTAAATTTTGCATACTCATTACATTAGTTAATTGTTTGGTAATCAATTAGATAATTAGTTATTTTTTATAGTGTTGGGAGGCTCACAATAATTTTAGAATGCTGCTAAATTAACATATATGCAATAGATGTTAAAAACGATACTTATAACGTGTGCAATCATATCAATAATCTAAAATTTGATGTAATCTAATAATTCAAATTCATACGAGGGATAGACTCGGATCGTGATTAGAATATAATTAATTTATCCTAGAAAATAAAGTTAAACATAGTAGCTTTATCGATCAAGTTTTTGGGATAGACTCGGGCAATAGGATGATAATTGAACTCACTAAATGTATTACTTATCACGATCCCGTACACTGCGGATTTCCCTCGATCAAGTTTTTGGTGTCTTTATTAGGGAATAAAATGTTGAATTTGAGTTTTTTAGTTTATGTATGATTTGAATTACTCTTTTTATTTGTTTTAGGCTATTAATTACACACATAATCTATCTATATCTCTCTCTCTCTCTTTTTTTTTTTAATGCAAGATTACCATTGGATCTCGAGATCGAAAGGACCTTCAGACAATGAAGAACATAACAGAGAGAAGCGAGAAAAATGGCCGAAAATCAAAACCAACTTGAATTACCACCAAATCCTCCAGTACAATCATTATACCAAGAGCAGTGGCAAACGATTGGGAGGAATTAGTACATGATTATGTCCCATCCCAGTTCATGTACAACTTGCTATTATTTATCCACATTTTGGACATGCCAACTTCTATATTCGATCAGATGTCATCAACTTGTAACAAAATCATTAGGGTACATCTAGTCAAGTGAAATCTGCATGAATACATACAGGCCTTCTTGATCCTTTGTGAGATGATCAATCATGAAGGCATGTCAACTGACGCCTTTTGGCTGCACTTATTCCCTCATACTTTAAACGAAGGCGCATGAGAATGGCTATACTCACTACGCCCTAGAAGTATCGTTCCGTGGAATGACATGGTACATAAATTTACCTTGAAATTCATTCCACCTTCTCGAGTCCTTGAGATTAGAAATGAACTACATACTTTCAAGCAAATGCATTTCGTGAGTTATCTAAAAGCAAGGAACATGTTTAAGGACTACTTCAGAAAGTGTCCAAATCTAGACATATCTAAAAACAAAAAGGTATACATCTTTTATTCAAGCTGCATCCTAATACCAAAACATGGAAGACATTTTAGCAGGATGATAAATATTGGATATGCCCTTAGACAATGCCTTGATATTGTTAAGAGAATTGAAGAAAATTAGTCTATATGACCATCTGAATGGAAAACTCCAAGGGAAATAGTTGGCATTCACAATGTAGATGCATTTATAGTAATGTCAACCCAACTAGAAATACTAACAAAGAAATTAGACAAACTAACTTAGAATATGAACATGGTACACCAATCAACAACAGTCTGCAGATGCTGTGGGAAAGATCATATAATTGCAAGCTGTCATTTAGCTTTCACGCATTTTTATCAACCTGAAGAGGTCAGTTATGCACATAACTTTCAAAGGCGGCAAAATAATCTTTATTCCAACACCTATAATCCAAGTTGTTGCAAGTATCCTAACTTTTCATGGGCTAATAATCATGGTCAGGAATATCAAATTCAAGGCAACCCACTAGAATTACAGTAACAACAAGAGAAAAAGGCATCGTTGGAAGAATTAGTGGCTCGGTTTATTACTAAACGTAAGACAGATTTTCAGAGCCAGGAGGCTACTCTTCCAAATGAACAGCCTGCATTAAAGAATTTGGACACTTGGATTGGGCAGCAGCAACACTATCCAACATTCGCAACAAAATATTATCTTTGTGCGTCATTCCAGTCAATCCAATTGGGATGCCCCCGATAGTACTCATTTTGGGAACGTCCAATAATCCTTTTTTCTTAATCCATAGGGTACCCTACTAAAGGATATAGAAAAAACCCAAGGAAACAAGTATTAGCAGTTGAAGCTATGAATTATGCAATTGGTGAAACACGATCAATCAAGCCTGATAACCCTATTCGAGCTTACGTGCCATCTGTTTTATTTCCTTAAGGGATTCAAAGAAAACCTAAAGAAGAACAAGTCCATGCCATTACGACTAGAAGTGGAGTTAGAAGTAAGGTTTAGTTGCCAAAAATCATTGTGAAGAAAAAAAGGGACCAAGGAGAATAAGGTATCTAAGTCGGTAAGGAACAAGTGGTTCAATCTAAAGAATTAGCAAAAGTTACTAAAAAAATAGTAGACATTCCATGGTTTAAACAACAAATACACACCTCAAGTCCCATCCCATCAAAGGTTGCAGAATAATAAACTGGAGAAACAATTCAAAATGTTCTTGGATGCCCATAGACAACTTCATATCAAAATTCTGATCATCGATGCCATTTTACAAATTTCAAATTATATATAGTTTTTTAAAGAGATATTGACTAATAAGAGAGTCGTCATAAAATGAAATAGAAGCATTGGCAAAAGAATGCAGTGAAATCATACAACACAAGCTCATTCCTAAACTAAAAGATCTAGGGAATTTTATTGTACCTTGCTCCATATGAAATTCACATAATATAAATGCATTAATTGATTTTGAAGCAAATATTAATTTGATGCTGTTGTCTATCTACAAGAAATTAGGATAGAAATATCCAAAGGTAACCCAATAATCATATAGCTAGTTGATAGAACACTCAAACATTCTTATGGAGTGGTAGATGATATTTATCAAATTGGAGATCACTTCTTTTCAGCTAATTTCATCATCCTTGATAGATGCTCAACACCTACCATTAATCTTGGGAAAACCAATATTATCAACTGGATGATCATTGATGAATTTTGAAAAAAAAGTGAATTAATCTTGATTGTGGAAGAAAAACAGCAAAGCTTCATTATGAATGCTCCACTCAAGCAACCACAGGATATTAAGGAGAATAAAATAATAGACCGTTAAGAAAGTCACTAGAACAAGAAAATAGAAGGTGGAGTGGTTGGAAGGGAAAACAAAGGAAGCCTTGTATGGATGCCCAAAGATGAATTGAAGAACAACTGCCAATACAACCAATGCAAGGCTGAAAACTCTCTTTTCAAACCACTATGAATAGCCAAAATATTAAAGTCAAGCTAATTACTATACACTAGAGCTTATTGGGAAGCAACCCAATTTTCTTCCCTTTTATTCATTTTGCTTTTTAGATAATAGATCAATAATTTTTATTCATTTTAGTAGTATAGGGTAAATTCATTCCCATATTTCCTTTTAGTGTGTGTTTGAGCTTATTATGATTAATTTATTATTATTTTGAAGGAACATGATGCATGCAACACAGGATAAGGGAAAAAAACATAGCAAGTGAGCCAGAACTTTCATACTGTTACTTCTACAACCTGAAAAATTTATAGCATGAGAGTACTTAGTTTTCTTTTTTGCCCTTAACTTATTTATTTTGCTTGTTATAATTTTAGATATTGAGGGTAATGTCTGTTATAATATTGGAATGAAAAATATCGAATATGTTATCTGTTTTTACTGTTTTATGTGCTTGTTCAAGTACAAAAAAATGAAAATTAGAAAAAATAAATTATTTTCAATTTTATTATTGCTTTTGTGTCCTTGTGTGGGTCAAATAATTTTGTCACTATGATGTATATATTTGGAACCATGTGTTAGGCTATAAAAAGTTGCACATTGGGTTGATTTATATTTATTCATATAAAACTTGACATTTTTTTGTGTACAAGATTTATGTTTTGCATCACGAAGGATTAATTTGATTCAAAATTTGAATAGGTTCAAAATAGTGAACCTTGGATACTAAATCCAAATAAAATCTAAATAATACATCTTTAAACCAATTCAAGAATAATTTAGGGGTAATTGAGTTGTTGTAGGGAAATACATTTTGCAAACTTTACCTTCTGCTGGCAAAGTTAAAAAGAAACACGCAAAGGGAACAATGGCCTAAGAGGTTTGTGATAAGTAGGCAAAATTCTCCCTCCATCCAGGCTTTCTACAGGCTGGGAAGTAAGCACACGTGGGCCATTGAATAAATCAGATACTCCTAACAGAACCATCTATTGTTTTTCCTAAATGGCCAAATTACCCCAAAACGTGGAGGGAAATCTACAAATACCCCTTTGTTTGAAGAGTAAAGCATACAATTCAAATATCTTTCTCACAAATAGCTATTTCATCTCTAACTCCTGTTTGAGCATCAAAACAAATTAGATTTGGAGGCGAAAGTCTTGGTTAGGTGAGATGATTTGTTGATCTAATTTCTATCGTCAACAAATTGGAATCATCTATAAGAATCTTGAGCAAAGTAAACAACAAATTTCCATGCTCTAAATGAAAAATCCGTGAGATCTAAGGAAATGAACCAAGCAACGAAAAGTCAAGCACTAGCTGAAGCATCAATCAAATGATGAGAATCTAAAGATCAACGATGTTCAGACAATGCACGAGTAAGATCGACACCTGAATGCATTCGAAAGATAATCGAAAATCTCAAAGAACTAATGACAGGATGCGTTGCTCTATGTACGAAGATGCAGAGCCTGTAAAGTAAGAATCCGGGAAAAATTAGGCTTACATGTAATATACAGTCCTTAAATTCTTCAAATATATCTATAGAAGCTAAAATTGAAATTTTGGGAATTGAAGATGAGGTAGTTGTGATCTAGGCAGTAATAGCAGGGTAATATTTTCACTCCATACTCTAAACAATGACAGCACAAAAAAGTGTTATACAACGAAGCATTGGACCAAATGTAAAAAACTATCTGTAGATCCCTATGTCGAATTCTCACCACTTCACTAGAGAAGACCCAGTACTTATTGGACAGGCTACCTTGCAAATGAAGATAAAGATGAGCCCAAGGCATACCAAGGATATATGAAGTTTGACATTGTCAACGGTAAATCCACATACGACGGAATCATTGGACAACCTTACATGGAGCAAGCGAACATAATCATCTCCCTCCATCATTCACATGTAAGTTATTCCATGAATAAATGTGAAACTTCTTTAAACTATAATCAAGGAATCCTGTGTATGAACTTTTAAAAGTAACAAAAAGGAGGCCTGAGCTTCTAAGACTATCATTGCCATAATTGAAATGAGTAACCCCAGGGACAACCTAGAAATTGATAACTTTATCGAGCCTCGCATAACTGAGTGTACATCAGAAGTGACATTGGTCGAAGAGTTAGAATGCTTTTCTATTAGCTTAGAAGAGATGAGCAATGCTAAAAAAATTGGCAAAGAGTTAAGAAAACCTATGAAATGCTTACTAAAAAACTATTTATCCACGAACCTAGATGTGTTTGCCTGAAAACATGCGGATATGGTAGGGATCAATCCTACAGTTGCCTGTCAAGCCTTGAAGCTCAACCTTAAGGACAAGCTTAATACATAAAGGCGCCGGCTAATGAGCATGAAAAATATAATACACTAAAAAACGAGGTGGGTAAGCTATTAAAGAATGTCTTTATCTATTAAACTAATTACCTAGTTTGGGTATGTAATCTAGTCCTAGCATTAAAGATCAACAAATACTGGAGACGTGACAAAAAATCGTGAGGGATAAGATAGTTTAAGCTCACCTAAAGCATACATTACATAAGTTAACGATTTTCTATTGCGTCTCCTAGGATTCAAACCCATGACCTTTCTCTCACGAAATAATTAAGTTGAATCTTGCATGATTTTTATAACGACTCAGCCTCTGTATCCAAGTCATGAACTTACGTAGTTTCCGCTCTTGGAGAGCCTGAATCATCTTACCCTTTATGAATTTTTGTCGCATTTCCAGTATTTAAACCTATGACATCTGTTTTATGAGCGATTTAAGTTCAATTATATTACCAATTAGATTCAACTTAAGTCTCTCATAAGGCAGAGGGCACATGTTCAAATCTTGGGGACATGATAGAAATTCGTGAAAGGTAAGATGGGCATAAGCTCTCCCAAAGCAGACAGTAGTACGTAAGTTATCGGATCGTTACAATGGAGAACCTGCCAAGATTTTATGGAATTGAACTTGTGGATACAACTATAGGACACGAGTTGTTAAACTTCACGAATGTATATTTGAGATACAATCAAATCCCTATGTATGGGCCGACAACAAACATACTACATTCGTAACAATTCGGGAACCATACTGCTATAAAGTAATGTCATTTGGGCTAAAACATGTGGGGGCTACATACCAAAGACTAGTGAACAAAATGATCGTAAACCAAATAAGAGAAACGATGGAAGTATACATTAAGGATATTTTGTAAAAAGTCTTCAAACTAGAGACCACTTGAAACACTTAGAAGAGACTTTCAATAAATTAGACTTTCAATAAATGACAAAAATATAGGATGAAACTCAATCCACTAAAATACGCATTCAGAGTAAAATCTGAAAAAGTTTCTCGGTTATATGGTCAGTCAGTGAGGTACTGAAGTGAAATCTAACAAAATTCAAACCCTTATAAAAGTGGTTCCCATCTAAATCAAAAGAGGTACAAAAGAAATAGGAAGGGTCACCGTCATAAGTCGGTTTATATCTCGATTGTTTCTCATTCTTCCAAGTGCTAAAATAAGGAAAGAAATTCAAATGGAGCAGCGAATGCAAACAAGCATTCCGTTTCGAAAAGATCTCTTAGAAAAGCACCCTATTAGCTAAACTTGAAAATGAAAAAAAGTTACTGTTATATTTGGCATTATCTAAGGTGGCGGCTAGCTCGGTATTAGTAAAAGAGGAAAGATAATAATAATTAATAGTCTACCATTTAAGTGAGGCCCTGTAAGGAGCAGATGTAAGATATTTGAATATGGAAAAACTGGCACTTACCTTAGTTACAGCTTTGTAAAAGTTGTAACCCTTTTTCCAGAGACATAACATTGACGTATTAACATATTTCCCGCTCAAACAAGTATTGCAAAAGCCTGATGCATTAGATAGACTAATGAAATGGACAGTAGAGCTGGGATAATTTGAGATTCTAAAGGATGATCTGCAATCAAAGCACAAACATTAGTTGATTTTATTGCAGAAGTGAAGCAACATGCAAAGGAAACGAAAGCCTATGAGGTTCGCGACAAGTAGGAGAACCTCAACCTCTGCCCCCATCCACATTGTCTACGGGCTAACATGTAAGCACATGTGGCCAATAAATATATATCTTAATACTCCTAACTGAATCAATTACAAAGGAGTCAATAAGCAATTGTCATATGTCAGTTTTCTTAAATGACTATATTAGTCCAAAGTTTGGAATGAAATCTTTAAATACCTCTTCATTTGAAGAGTAAAGCATATAATTTAAATATCTCATCTTCAAATAGTCATTTAATCTGTAACTCTTCTTTGAGTATCAAAATTAGTGAGATTTGGAGGTGAAAGTCATGCTTACGTGAGAGTATTTGTTGATCTAATTTCTATCGTCTACATGCTCTTACTGATGGAATTGATAGAGATACATTGATTGCATTGAAAGTGTAAAGCCATGTTGGTCGTGAAGCCGACATAGGAGAACTTCATGGTGACGAAAACCATATTCTCTCTTTCAATCGTGTGGGATATACGTCTTAGATTTGACAATTTCTTAGTTTTGTAATTTTTTAAATCACAGGTAAAAAGTGTTTATAAATATTATTTAAATTATAAAGAGATAGGAATAAGTGATCAATAAGTGGATAGTATTTGTGGAAAACTCAAATGTGTAGATAAAAAAGTGAATTTGAATTATTATAAGAAGTTCACAAACATGAGTCAAACATGCGATTATCTTTTCTAGTTTTTTGAATACGTACTTTTCACAAAGTCGTCTCATAAGTTACTTACAAGCTCACCCAAATTAACGTACTTCTAATCTCTATTTCATTCAAGTTTCATTGGATATATTATGAAATGTGAATATAACTCATCAAAGCACTCATAGTACTTGTACGGACAAGGAGTGACAACCACTCGGAAGATGAATATGCCCTTCCAGACGTTTGACGTGGAACGACATTGGTACCTACCACTTGAATATAATTTTAGGTACCGAATTATTATTCTTGACTAGGGGTCTACATGGGAATCAAGAAAATGGGACAAAAGGCACAAACAGTTGTATTGGTAGGACCCAACCATGAGAATAAGATGTCTTAATATAGATTCCAACTATAATATTATAATAATAGACGTACTACGACAATCTTTACACTATATATATACCCACTCACTAAAAGGCATTTGGACCGACCTAGTTAGCTACACCAGATAAAAAAGACATCTTTTGTTCTCTAGTATAGAATTGATTTTCACTTAAAAAGTTCACAAATTAATGATCAAATCAAATTTTTGTACTAGTGACTTGACTTGGCATTACCGATTGGGAAAAGGGAAGTGTTACTTACGTTTAATGGGAATCTTCGATTCTCAACTGGAAGAGTAAGCCCCTATCCCGGTGCAATTCTATCCTAAGAAAATTAATTAGTGGCCCCCCACTTGCGCTCTTGTAAACCAGCTTTCAAGGTAAAAATTGTGGAAAAAGTATTTTTTAACCCTCATTTTCAAAGTTTGCAGTAAAAGGGTACAATTGACAGTGCAAAGTAAAAAACAATGAATGCCACAGAGTTTTATAGAGAATTGAAAGTTAAACATTCAACGGTAAAAAAATATGATTAAAATTTTAAAAAAATTTCGCCCAAACAGGAAATTTAGTGCATATTTGATCGGTATTCATAATATTTTAATCACTTTGGATAAAAAGAAAAAATAAATAAAAGATCACACATTTTGGACTTATAATTGCTATTCATTTATCATTAATACATTTCATGGGAGCCTCAACTTATAACACCTTAAGTTTTAGTTTAATCACATACTCGCGAGATTTTACACGTGGTTAACATGGTATCAGAATACACAAAAGAGTGGGTTCAGGTTTGAATGTACTCAATTATAAAAAGTTGTGCACGTTAGATATATCATAAAAAATAGATTCGATATACTAGTAATGGATGGGTTAAAAATAGTATAAATATATAAATTTATCTTATCTCCAACTATTTAAAATTTTATAGACGAGATAGTTAACAAACTAGTGATCAAAATCGATTGGGGACTGAATTATATAATGATAGTGGCATATAACTTTGTTGCCTAAATTAATTTAAAGGCAAAAAAGCTTTATTTAGTGTGCATTCTTGATATGCACATTTTTAATTATTGTGGATATGTACTTACAGGTGAGTCGATGAGAATTTTGAATTAGTTAACTGTAAATGTGTGTGAACAGAATTTTACCATATTAAAATGCAAGAATTTCAGAGTTGTAGATGCAGTTTGATGTTAAAAATATTAGTTCTTGATAACTTTGAGTAGCCATGAATATAGATTATAGAGTCAAAAGAGATATTGAATTTACGAGAGACGAGGTTTTTGTAGGGCTTGTGATATGAAAAGGAGAGGACTTTTGTATTTGATACAAAATACTAAGCTTAAATAAGCATTGAATCATTAATCAAATATCACTCCAGGGTTTCTTGTAATAAAAACAAATTAAAGATCAAAGACATTGACATAATGGTCTATTTAAAATTAATTGCAAATTCCCAATAATAGCAAGTCCTACCAAGCTGTCCTGGTCATGCATCTTGGCCTAGTCAATATGTTTCAATCTTACTGCCAAAGAATCGGACTGTTTTCAAATTTGTACTCTTACCTCGTGCTAGCCATTTTGATGTTCAACAATATCTTGTTAAATCGCAAAAAGTACATGGCGAAGTCGAAAATGACCTCTTAACACCTAAGCTGTAGGACAAATAGCATTTTTCCCTTATCAACCCACTCCCTCTCTCCGCAAGGTTCCTTTTTCTTCGTTTCTTTCTTTTCCTTTTTCGTTTTTTTTCTTATTCTATTAGTTATTTTTTTACTTTCGTTGAAAAGAAAGGTATAATTGCTTTATTATTAAAACTTACCATTTTAAAAACAAGACGGATGGAAACCCGGGGCTTCTGGTACACTATCCGAGCTTACTAATTGACCAATTCTTGTACAAATTTTATAGCAATCAACAAATATTAAACAAACCCTGCCATTCTAGACACTTGGTATTCTTTGGAGACTGTTGGGTTGGAAGGTCATAAATGAATCAAGCTGATGCAAGAATCTGTTGGAAAATTTAATCGATGTCTAATTCCTGTTTGTCCAATTCTTCTACTATGATTTTGAACAACAATTATAACAGAATGAACATGTAATTATGTAATAGTAATTATACGTTGTAATAAATAGAGTTCATTTCTCTATAAAGAGACAATAAGAAACAAAAAAGGCAGCTCTCATTTCTTGAAAGTCTATTGTTGAATGTTGATGATCAATTCTCCAACTTAGAAGAGTAATTGAGCTACTATTAAGAATCGGTGATCGATCGAGTGAATACTTCAAGAGAGTCCCTCACACAGAACTTACACTAGGACTATCAGTGCAATAAAACTAAAAGGTTTCAAATTTAAATGTCTTAAGGATCAACTTGCTACAAAAGCTATAATGTGTGGACCTATAGTGTAAGTTTCTTTGTCCTTTTCGATAGCAAAACCTTGGACCGTTGGTCAAAGGTAACAAGATGTTTTCTTTGCAAGAAATAAATAGAATCAAAGACATTGACATATAGAATAATTGTAAGATAATACCTTAATTGTAAGAAAATGCCTTATCTTCGTCAAGCGCTGCATGACAATCAATGAACCTTTTAATCAAATTCACTGTAGAACTCATAGTGATCAACTTTGTGGAAGTCTCAATTATATTTTTGAAGCTCATAGGATTGATCTTGATGATAAACCACAACTAGTCCTCCTCAAACTCCGGCCTTAACTTGTTCTGAAAAATAGGATTATATGTAAGTATGGATGGAACAAGTTTTTGTCTTTTGGGTGTGTTGGGATGGGGACAAGGACCGGTGCAGCTCATGCAAGTAGAATCCTCCATTTGGTTGGTGAAAATTCTGCATGTACCTATTTGAGTTTGTTATATGGACACATCTTGGTCAAAATTCAATGACAAATATGGCTTTGGCTTACATGTAAATTGTCACGAAGTGAGCTGTTGAAGTAACACAATAACGTATGCTGAAGGTTTTTCAAATTGTCTTGACGATTGATAAGCATAATCTTGTCTTGTAGGATTTTCATTTTGCCGGGTTGAAATCGCTTCGTGCTTGAATCTAGTAATCACAAGCAAAATATAGTCAATGTATGCATATAGCCCACATGTGGTAGAGCTAACACCTTGTCATTATCTATGTTGACCTTCAAATCCGGCAAGACCCAACTATCAACATATTCTAACTTCTCTCTCATCCACATGTATGTTATTTGCACACATAGACAATAATGTTGGACTGGACAGAATGTAGATTGGACGGGTGAAATGATTGCTTACACTCCCACTCTCAAATCAAATTGTAGAGTATATTGGATGTGAGAGAGATATATTGAACGAAAATATGGATACCTGGTTTTTTATTACTCTCCCAATGCTACAATACCCTTTGTCGCTCTTTTTTCTTGAATTAGAAATAACTAAGTGTTTATAAGTGAAGGGAACATACAAGAGACCCTCTCTGGATGCTTGACATGAATTCATCCTAATGGTTCATATTCAATTGTATTCTATAGGCACAATAGGCTTGTGGTTTGCATACCCCGCATATTGTCTCAAAAATTGTAATTTGACTGAGAGCCACCACTTTAAAGCTATCGTATCAATCATTGTGCAGTTTACTATTTGTACAACTTGATTGAGGCGAGGCTAATACACACACACACACACACACTCTATAACAGAGAGATGATACATTGCCTCGGATAACAATAATCTTCTAAAAGAGACATCCAAAGGCACAACCTGATCACCTTGAAAGAAGCATGTGGAAGAGGCAATGTGAAGTGAAGTGTTGGCAATGTGTGACATTTTTGTTAGTTGACTGTCACGTGACTACCATGTAGATAGAGACGCAACAATCTTCATTTACATAATCAATGTATGCATGTGGCTTATTTGCTTATAAAAAATCTACTATATAAGAACAAAGCGAGTAGTCCATGCCTATGTATGGGTGACTCGGTCTTAGTGGAATAACTAATTATTGAGCAAGCCCCATATTTTTTGAATCTTCTCGAATTTTCTATTCAAATGTGTTAGTAATCTACTTCTGATTAGTTGGCATGATGACGAGCGTTTAACTAGTGACTTCTATCTCATTTTTTTCACCACAAAAGACTAGTTTACTTGAACATGGTATAACTTCATGCTCTAGCTACTCTAATGCAAATTTCATTTTACGTTTAGATTTTTAAAGTGGTCAATAATTCTATTTCTAATTTTCTTTTGGGATTTTTTCATAGATGTCACTAAATTTGAAAAGTACACCAAATTTTGTGACTTTTACTAACGGTGCTAAAAATGTCACTTTTTCAGTGTGAAAGATTCAATTTACCTTTAGTGGTGCCTTTTTAGTAGCATTTAATACTCATGAATGCTTGATTTGAATGTCATTAATGCTATGAAGTAATGCTTTAATTTTTGTACTATAAACTATGGATATATGTATAATATATTGGGTAATATAAATTTTGTTAATAAAAAAAAGAAATTTTTTTTTGAAAGTGAATATAAACCAATTTCTTCTACCATAACAAACCTTGACTTTCTAATCATCTTCTACGTTCCTTCATCAAGAAGACATTACTATTGGATTCATCATCCATTTTGAGAGGTTATCATATTACAAATTGTTTATAGTTTTATCTTATAACTTACTTTTGAAATGTTAAATATAACATGATCATATTTATTTGAAATTTTTAAAATTATTATTCATTGATTTGTTTGGTTTTTCAATTTTTTTGGAATAAATATATCAACATCCTCTACAAAATATTGTGGAGGATTTCATATTTATGAAGTATTGAGTAATTTATTTGGAAATATGTTTTATTTGGGAAGAAGATTTTGTTGACCTATGATTTGATATAGCTCCATTTGTTTTGATTATAACAAACAAGATACTTTCTAACAAGTCTTGTTTCTTGAGTTTTTCATGTATAAATCTTCTTAACCATTCAAAGGCTCAAATCGTCATCCATTGAAAAACAAACAATCAAAAGAGATTCGAAAAAAACAAGAACTTTGAATATTAGAGTTTAGAAGTTGTTTTATCGAAACTTCTATTTATATACAAATGTATTAACTCATTGATTTTTAGCAAGTGCATAAAGTTCAAACTATTTTTAATAATTCATCACTTGCATAAAAATATTTTTGATATAAAAATTATTTTGGAAAAATGAACATTTTGATATAAAAAATTTAATTTCAAAATCTATATACTTCGGTCGACTGAAGTATAAACTTGTCGACCATTCTGCTCGACCGAAGTGTCGTGGAAACTCCAACAGTTTGGATTTTACAACTGCTATATTCACACTTTGGTCGACCGAAATTGATCAACCAAAACTTCCTGATTTTCAATCTTT
>CAIGRP010030496.1:0-10141 GCA_903798385.1 Fraxinus cuspidata
TACAAATTTCATGAATTTTTATTAATATCTATTCAAAAACTGGTTTTAATTTACATCAAGCAAGGCTTAATCTAGTTCTTAGTTACACAACTGGGTTGAAAAACAGAAAACAAACACCGTTTATTTCTAAAAACAAGTCAAATAGACGTAATCACTTTGCTCATTTTAAACTGTGTACCTTGCTTAGCCATTACACGGACGGAGCATATATATACATACAACTCATTTATGTATATACAATTATTTATGTATTTATTTTCAACAATTGAACATGGCCCCTCTTTCCTCCACACTATAATTTTTCTTCCTTTTTTACANGGACTAAAATTATATTAAGGACGAGTTTTTTTTTATTAATGAAAAGTTGAAAATAAGAACGTGGTAAAAAAAATTGTTAAAAATATAAGTGCAATGGCCCCTCTTTCCTCCACACTATAATTTTTCTTCCTTTTTTACACTTCCAAGAAACTTTCGTCTCCTTGTTTTTTTCTCTTGGATTGGTCAAAATTTAATTTTCCATGGAGTTATTTGGTTACAAAATGAAGTGGGATCCATTTACAAAATCCTGTTGATCAAGTTTAGACTTCCGATTTCTTACAAACTTTTTACATTTTGCATTTGTTATCTTATTCTGTGTAGTTTTAGCCTTTTTGGAGTAGTTTCTGTGTTTTGATTGGTCCATTTTTGGACAGAAAATCGTTTCATCTTTGTTTCAATCATGAAACCGCTTCAACCACCGCCATCCAACGCCTCCTCCTCCTCCTCCTCTTCCGCCCGTCCTCGCCGACGCTCCAACCTTAGCCTCCCGTTGCCACAGCGCGTCCCAGCTCTAGCAGTCCCTCTTCCTCTTCCCCCCAACTCCGCTCCGGCCTCCACCCCGACGTCCTTCGCCGAGCTTGAGCGGGTGAATCGCATCGGGAGCGGCAGTGGTGGCACAGTCTACAAGGTCCTCCATCGTCCCACCGGAAAATTTTACGCCCTCAAGGTGATCCACGGCACCCACGATGAGTCGGTGCGCCACCAGATCTGCCGGGAAATCGAGATCCTCCGGGGGGTAGACAATCCAAACGTGGTTAAATGCCATAACATGTATGATCACAATGGAGAAATTCAAGTCCTACTTGAATACGTCGACAAGGGATCTCTCGAAAACATTCACATCCGTCATGAACCCTCTTTATCTGATCTCACCCGCCAAATTCTTTCGGGCCTTGTCTACCTCCACAAGCGAAAAATCGTTCATCGAGACATCAAACCCTCGAATTTTCTGATAAATTCAAGGGGAACTGTTAAAATAGCTGATTTCGGAGTATCCCGGGTTTTGGATCAAACAATGGATGCTTGCAATTCATCTGTAGGCACCATAGCATACATGAGCCCCGAAAGGATCAACACAGATCTGAATCATGGAAAATATAATGGATATGCAGGGGATATATGGAGCTTGGGTGTAAGCATTCTTGAATTTTACTTGGGCAGATTTCCTTTTTCTGTCAGTAGAGGAGGAGATTGGGCAAGCCTTATGTGTGCAATTTGTATGTCGGATCCTCCCGAAGCCCCTGCTACAGCTTCAAGGGAATTTAGGGATTTCATTTCGTGCTGTCTTCAAAGGGATCCGTCGAAAAGATGGACATCCTCGAAGCTTTTGAGGCATCCATTCATTCTGCAATATGCCTCTCCAAGCAGTAACTCCATTGCTAGCAATCAGGTTCCTCAGTCTCATCAATTATTACCCCCTCCTCCACCCCGCTTTTCATCTTCTTGATTGTTGCTTAGTTTTGGGATTTTACTTTTTTTACCTGTTAATTTTGTGGGCTGGATTATGTAATTTTAATGGGATTTTGATATGTAGGAGAAAAATTGGGGAGGTTCACAATCAATCAATACTTATCTTTGATCATAATGTTTAACCAGAAGAAGAAATTCTGTTTTTGGAATTTACCTTTATTGTTGAGTTTTTGTGCTTGTCAATTACTCAAAAGTTGATATAATCTTGAATTGGATAGATATTGTGATTTAAGGGATCTTGGAGTGACATTCTTTTACCTCAATTAGAAAACTTATCTTCAATTTTGGATGTTGAGTAGATATCTTCAGTGTTGATTTACTATATTTGTATCATGGTTAAACGTTCTATCTTGCTTGCTAACATTAGAGCTAAACTATTTATAGCTTTATGATGCACCTTGGGAAAATCTTGATAGCCTATAGTCTATTTGAAGCGCGTGTTTGGGACACGGTATTGAACGATGTAAAGTTTTTAACGGTTTTTTCTTCTTCAATGATATCCAGTTGAGTATTTATTTGCTGTGTTAGAGGCTGGATTTCTCTCTTAGGGAGACTTTCTTGGTTAGGGTTTTGGTTAGGGTAGAATGTGGTTCTATGAAAAGGGGAATATATTCTACATCAATTGAAAGCTGTATCTGAAGTCCTGTGACAGCTAAATTGTTGTTTATGGAAGTATTCTGGCATATAAAATATATTGGATATTGCTTTCAAGATTCAGACTTATGTCCTCCATTCGTCAAGTTCGGTTCAATAACAACTATACTTGGTATAATGTTCTTAGATTATCGAGATAAAAAGGGTATTTTCGATTTTCTCTTATTTAGAGTCGAGCTTAGAGTTACAAACTTTTTTGTTTTCACACAAGAAAGCTCTTACCTGCATTAAAAGAGAATTGGGCATCCGCATTTGTTTATGCATGATGTATATATGTTGATGATTTTGGTCTTCCATTTTTGCCGGTGGTAATAGTTAAATGTTAAGGTTATTATGTTATACATTATAGTTTGATTTGGCTCTTTCAAAGGAATTGAGAAATGCTGTCCAATTTTTGCTATCCATCCAATTAATTATTGACATGTCATTTTAAATTAACATGTCATCAATTTGGTGGGTTAATGGTGAAGTTAATGGGGCTAAATTCGATTAAAAATGATGTGTAGATAATTAATTGGGTGGACAGCAAAAATTATTAAAACACAAGTCATTTTGTATTGAAAAGACTACCTAGTTATTATGAATGTAATGTCCAAATGATGAATCTCCCGATTTGAATGGAAAATTATTGCGTTGTAAGGTGGCTGAAGTGTTTCGAGTTAAGTAAATCATCGATGGTATGTACTTAACATAGATGCAATGGTGTACACAATGTTTTTGCAGTCTAGATTATGTGGATTTCGACTTAGTGTAACATGTCTTTTAGCTCCATAGGGCAATTCATGTCTTCTTGCAAGATCGTGGATGAGCAATAGATGTTTTTTGAACACATTCATCATGAGTGAATATCATGTTTACACTCTTATCACTAGAACCGATCATGTACTATAAATGATCATGTAACGGATGACACTATAACCAATCACGTACTATAAACAAGCATGTAATGGATGTTCTAAGAACATGTTTGGCTATGCTTCTTAAAATAGCAAATTTGTATCAATCATGGCATTTGACAAATTTGGGACTTGCCCTAGTTCAAACTCTCCATTGCTCAGACTTGTTTGGATAGGATACCCTCCAAAAGTCAAAATCTGTTACTTCTTAAATTTTTGTAAGCCTAGTAGGATGGCCTTGGACCCTGCATATCCCTATTTTTGGATTTTATTCACTGCAAAAAAAGGAGGCATATAATAGATTTTTTCCAGTACTTTTTTGATTTGGACAAGATCTTTACCTACTTTTTGTGCGATAACAAAATTGGCATTATGGATTTTTATTTTATTTTTTTCATTCATGTCTAGGCACATTTTGGGCTATCAACGAGATTCTCTTTTGGGACGATTCAATCTATACATAAAGATAGGATCAAAGATTTTCATTACTTTTATTTGAACATACCACATTTGATATTTTTCATTCCATGGAATTCAAATTACTATAAAATTTGAAATAAAGAGGCAATTTGCTAATATGGAAATGTTTATGTCGGCTTTTTCTCCTTGGATATGTCAAGAACGAGCTGACGACTACAGGGGAAGCGGCTGACTGCAGTCCCTGAGCCCAGCTTGTCGGGTAAGTTCCGACCTGCACGAAAGGCGTAACGATTTGGGCACTGTCTCGGAGAGAGGCTCGGTGAAATAGACATGTCTGTGAAGGTTGCTCCGCCCGGGGCTACCGATTTTATATAGCTAGCAGTATGAGATAGGATTGAGCAATGCACATTTCTTTGCACACTTCTCTACCAGTATGAATAAGTCGATGCGAGTCTTTTCATATGACATTTTCCGCTCAAAAGATTAATCTTTTGAGTTTTTTCTTTCATTTTCGTTACGAATTTCCANGGGCTACCGATTTTATATAGCTAGCAGTATGAGATAGGATTGAGCAATGCACATTTCTTTGCACACTTCTCTACCAGTATGAATAAGTCGATGCGAGTCTTTTCATATGACATTTTCCGCTCAAAAGATTAATCTTTTGAGTTTTTTCTTTCATTTTCGTTACGAATTTCCATGGCCCCTCATCTGGATGGTGAAAGCTTGAAGGACTGTACACTAAAAAATTAAAGATAACCATCAGGTGAATCGATAGTTGATTTTATTAATTTGATCCAACCAAATTAGATGGAAAAATAATGAGTGGTTTGGGAGCAGCTTTAGAAATAAAACCTATGAGAGATTAAGTTCATGGTGTGCATCTCGCAAGTAGGAGAGTAAAAACTTGACCAGTAAGGGTTGAGATGGAACCAACTTGACATTTGTCCTTTTTACATAATTTTAGTCGAACCCAGTGATATTTTTTTGGCTGTTCATGCACGAATCGAGCATAGAATAAGTCAATTATTCTTTTTACAAAATTATATGAAAGCTTACTGTGAATTAATTTCTCTATTATGACATAAGAAGTTTTTGTGGTAAATTAAGTAAATAAGCGAGTCTTTTCTTTAGTTTTACATGTTTTAGAATTGGTGAGAGTATGGTTTTTGCTTGGATGAGCAAATGTTAAGTTTGAGGGATTCGATATGCGTTTTATGTACCTATTAAGGTCCATAAATTTATTTGAAAGTTGAATAATTTAGCGAATTTCAACTCACTTTATGTTGTATATGTGACTTTGTGGCTAAATTTCCAATTTGAAGGTGACTGAAGCAAAATAGAAAGTTATTTGGAGCATTAATTGTACCAAAAAAAGATGATTTTGGATGATGGGTGGAAGATATTGGGAGCTAATTGGAAGATTCATAAAATACTGGGGATCAGAATGGACACTTGAGAAGTTCAGAGACAAAACTGAAGAAACAAGAGTTAAAAGGGGGATGACATCTCGGATATGAATTATCCATCCTATTCTGGGGATCAGTATGAACACTTGAGAAGTTTAGGGACAAAACTGAAGAAACAAAAGTTTAGGGACCAACTTGGATATATTGAAAAGTTGGAGGATCAAATGTGATGGATTAAAAAGTAGAAGGACCAAAATAGATAAAACAATCTTTTGTGTTTGTAGGAATTTTTTGCTCTCCTATATAATGCAAGTCTAAAAAAATCAGAGGGGTATGACATCTCGGGTATGAATTATCTATCCTAGTAAATATGGACGTATTTGCCCAATTTACAAATTTGAGGGAATAAACATTGAACTTATTGGATCCTTAGCAATTCGTACGAGGATTGATAATTGGGCATTTATAGAATGTCCATTTTATGAAATTTGTGAAAGATCAACGGTGGTACAAATGCTCTATTTATCATTAGGTAGATATCACGAAGAAATTCCTTGACATTGAATCAAAATATTCAGGAATAACAAGTTGTTCCAACTTGATATAGAGAAGAACTTACAAACACAAAAATATCATCTTTTTGGGAGAAATTAGACAAAGCTTCAAAAGAATTATTGAAGATTCAAGATTGAGGATGCACAAGTTTTTGGAATTGAAAATTAAAGATTAAAGAGATTCATCATATCTTCTTATTCTTAGAATAAATAAGTGATGTCTATGTCTTATCTTATTTCTTCGCCATGTTTCTTGGCTATATTATTTGTAATCTGGACGATATAGCTAATTGACTATTCATATATTAATTCACTATTTTAGATTTTTCCTTGTTAAACTGGTATGATAGGTTTATTTTCATATTCGTTAACGAGAGTTAAATTACATGACATTTGTTACATGTTAAATTCAAAGATTTCATGTTAAAATATATACTTTTTAATTTCAAATATTTGTTTGATAAAGTGAGAGATTCCTACTTATTATGGGGATGTCATAAGTTCTTATGCATCAATTTTATCAAATTACTAATCGAGAGAGGAATAATTGATACTTAGGAATATGTTAACTTGAAGAGGCCCAAGAATGGCTAAATGGCTAATCAAGAGGAGGGTAAATTGGTTATTTAAAACTTTTTAGAAAAATTAATATAAACACAAGCAAGTAAAGATCAAATCGATAAATTCAAATAGTAAGCGCAAATATAAATATAATGAGAGAGAGAGAGAGAGAATGCAAACGATATAATTATGGCATTCGATCCAAAACAATGACCTATATCCTCCATTACTAAACTCTTCGTCACGAGCAAGACCTTTTTTACTTTGTTGATTGTTTTATGGTGCAATTCAACACTTTACAAAGCTTTCGGTGACTTACAAACATGGAACACCAGTCCTTATATAATGTTGCAATTTATGGGACCTCAACACAACCTACAAATTTATTAGGAAAGTGATTTTACAATTTGAAACTTCTCTCTTAATAAATGATATGATCAAATTCAAAACCAAGAGATAAATAAGCTAACAATTTAATAAATAACAATGAATGAAGTTCAAGTGTTAGGAGAGAAAAACTTTGATGAGAAATGATTTTCAAAAGTTAATTGAGTCGAAAGTTTTTCAAAATAAATGATTTGAGAAAGACAAATCAATGTAGCTTTGAAGAATATCTCACATTAACACTCTTCAAAGTGCTGTATTGAATGTAAAGTGAAATAGTATTTATAGCAATCAAAACGCTAAAATTTTTGACCAACTGCACGACTCAACTAGACGTCCGCCTACTAGATGACTAAATTAGCCGTTATGCGTCAGAAATTAGAACGGTAAAAAATTTGACCATTGGACGAACCAAACGTCCACTAGGACAAATTTTTTTTTTTTTTTGAATTTTTCTTTTCTAGATTATTTTAAAAGTGTAGATTTTTGAAGGATATATTCACTTAACTTTTCAAAATAAGTGATATTGGTAAAAGATTTAAAAATTAAGTGAAGATTTTTATCTTTTTGAAAATAATTTTATGCGAACGTTTTTATAAATAATTTATCGTATGCATACAATTTTAACTTTTAGTTATACATTGCTAAGGATTAAAATTTTTTATCTTTACATATAAATTCAAAACATATAAATTTAATATTTTCAATGAATGTTTGATTCATCATAAATGTTTCGATTGATTTGACGTGAATGCTCGGCTTCCATCTCAATTTTCTTAGATCGTAAATTGCGAGTCTTTTAGTAACAATCATTTTGTCTTCAAATGATCAATTTGGGTAAACTAGCTATAAGACTTGAATACAATTGTTAAAGATAAAACGATTTATTTGTTATAATCAAAGCATGGGATCAATCATAGGTCAACAATTTTTCATTTTTCGATTATGACAAACAAGATTATTTGCAAGATAAAATTGAAGAATATATATCATATTGATAGGGGAATATACATTATAAATTTATCATGTAATTCGTATTCCCCATATCTTTTAGAAATAAATAACCATACCTTCAAAGTGTGTGTGTGTGTGTGTGTGTGTGATTTTCCCTCTCTCCCCCTTCTTCATACACTCCAAGCATATTATTTTCAAATCATGTATGATCATGCATAATCATCTCACTCTCAACTCCATTTTCCCCTTTTGACATAAGCAAAAAGTATAAGACAAAACATTAAACATAAAGAAATAACCATAGATAATATCAAAATGATTTCTAAAAACTAATAGCACGAAGAAAATAGGCTAGATAAAGCACTAGAGCAGTTAAGTCATACAGAAATATTCAAAATATAGAAATGTAGCATCAAAAGTGATAACTATGGCTCCAAATGAGACGGTGGAGGAAAATGGGCATAGAAGTGGAGTAGAAGGCATTCTGCTGAGCTTGCATTGTCACCTATTGTTTCTGAATGACATCTTGTTAAGTTTGGATGGCAGCCTACTGAACTTGCAACTGCTGAAGCATTCCACCAAGACCGTTAACTGATTATGTAAGAGAGTCAATTCGACCGTTTAAAAAATTGTAGTGATTCTAGGTAAATGTGAAGCTTCCGCCCGAAGAATGAGGAACACTGAAGGCAGGAATATCATGAGGTTGATTTGGAACTTGCGGTATATCATCAGCATCATCATCATCCTCATCACCCTCAAACAGTAGAGTCGATGGATCCGATGTGGGGTCGAACCCTTTTGTGTGTGCTACTTATTGACCATATTCTTTTACTAATTTTATCCGCTTAAGAGTTTGGATATTGATTGTGTCGTGAGGACGAAGTTTAACAAAAGTTTCATCATTTAGTGGAATGTCAAAATGTTTGAAAAGTTTTGTGAGACGTATTCCGTAAGGTAAAGATTTAACATGACGTGTGGAGTGCATAAGTTTCATGAGACCTAATGCAACAGATCCGCTAGGACAAAAAAATTTCAAATTTTTCTTTTCTTGATTATTTTAAAAGTGTAGGCTTTTGAAATACTTATTCACTCAACTTTTCAAAATAAGTAATATTGGTCAAAGATTTAAAAATTAAGTGAATATTTTTATCTTTTTGAAAATAATTTTTATGTGAGCGTTTTTATGAATAATTTATCTCGTGCATAAAAATTTAACTTTTGAACTTTTAATAATTCATTGCTAAGGATTAAAGCATTTTTACCTTTACATATGAATTCAAAACATCTAAATCTAATATCTTCAATGAATATTTGATTCGTCATGAATACTTGATTGATTTGATGTGATTGCTCGACTTCCATCTCGATTTTTTTATCGTAAATTGCGAGTCTTTTGGTGGCAATCATTTTATCTTCAATTGATCAATTTGGTCATACTTGCTATGAAGATTTGAATAAAATTGTTAGAAATAAACTAATTTATTTGTTATAATCAAAATATGAGATCAACATTAACTAGTACTCAAGATGCGGACGTTGGCATTTTATCTTAAATTTATTGATAGACAACTCAAAAATTGTATCAAGTTATGAATTGAACAAATAAGGTATATTAATGAAATCAGGACTCTTAACTACTCTTTTTGTTGATTTCTACCTCAATACTTGCTTTACCACCATTGTTAATTTTCTTATACTCAATCTGTTCTATGAAGATATGTCTGCTTTTTATTTTCGCATGTCCCAAATTATAAGTTACTTTCCTTATTGATTCTTAGTTTTCAAATATACCCACATTTAGAGTGTATTGTTATCAACGGATATGAATTGTTCATATTTAAGTCATTATTAATGTAGGTGTATATTAGAAAATGTAAGAAAAAATTATTTTTTCAACTATATTAATTACATATTCTTAATTTGTGTAAAAATATAAACAAATTTATCTTCGTGGGACGGAAGAGAATTAATTAGCCATGTTTGATCCACATTTAAAAAAAAATTCTTTCTTTCAAAATTTATTTTCAACCACACATTCTTTAATAAAATAATATTACATGCAAATCTAAAACTTTTTCTTATTTTTAAACTACATATTTTTATCACATCATATCATAAAGTGCATTCTTTTGACAATAATTTCTTTTATTCCACTGTTAAGTCAACGTAAGTCGAAAACTCCTTTTTGACTTGTGAGTTCACCTTGGCTAAGGATTTCATTATCAACTTAACTGGATAAAATGTAGATTATAATCTCTTACTATCTAAGAGTGACGAATCAAATAATCGATCATTCACAACCTTCAAATTATTCTTCACATACCCGAACGATGCTGTATTAACGACCATTGGCAGAGCAACATCTCACACCACCAAAGTATGACTGTCCTCATATAAGGCACTATGATGATCTTAAGTCAAAAGGACCAATTTCACAACTGAACGTTAGATATTAACCACTAACACTCAGATAGTTATTCATGTGGAATCTCCCAGCGGGTCTCCAATTTTTTGTTCTATA
>CAIGRP010030503.1:0-23872 GCA_903798385.1 Fraxinus cuspidata
AAGAGTAAGCGTGAACAAGAGTAGTGACCTCTCGAAGGAACAGTTCACGCCTAAGATCATCTCTTAGACCTTGTCTAAACCTACTCAAAGTCAGGCCTTCATCCTCAATGGCATGACATTTCAATCGAAGTTCCTCAAATTGAGCAATATACTCGGTCACTAACCGATTCTCTTGTTTAAGGGCAGTCCATTGAGTAAAAACTTCAAAATCTAAGCAACCATCAAAAGTATGAGCATCTACTTTATTGTTTCTAAAGAAACGCTCCTTATGACGTGCAAGAGAATGAGCACCGTGACGGTCATAATCTCGTTTTCGCTCATGAATCTAACCACTATCCCTCCGATTGTGTCGAAAATATTTTTGATCACCTTGTCGACAATGATTTTGTTTATTATAGTCAAAATTATCAATTTCAGTTGAATGATAAATTTGCTTAAACTTGTTTAGCCTAGCAGCTAGGCTCCTACTCTCTTCAAGACTAGCAGCCATCTCAGTTTGGACAGCCCCTAATTGAGTTTGGAATTGTTGTTGGCTAGTGTCAAGTTTTGCTAATTGTCTGGTGAGGGCATAAAATCGGGATGGGTCCATGGTCAAGTTATTGGAACTGGATATAATAAGACGCCCATTATGCAACTGCATGCAATATATTAGCAACTAAATGACGTGCAATGAAAATATCAATGAACAATAAGTGCAAGCAACGACAAATAATAACTTGAGCATTTTTTTTATTTTTAATTTTGGGATTAAGTAAATCCAAATACGACAAGTTAGTACTGCTGATACATTTAAAATAACAAAGCAGAGGTCAAATACTAGTCAAAAATCCGATTACGTAAAATAGGTGGGGGGTAAAATGAGAATTTAACAAGTCAAAGGATTTGGTCACGTGAACTTTAAAAAATTATGGGAATTTAACAAGCCAAGAGATTAGGTCACGTGAACTTTAGGTAAAATTAGAATAACAGCAGCACAAAAAGATTAATCGATACAATTTTTAAATAAACAGTAATATAAACCAATAATAAATAAAATAAAAACTTCCATTTGTTCGTTAAAGTAGCCGAGCCAATCAACCAATTCGTCAAAGTAAACGAACCAATCAATAAGATCGTCGAAGTTCAGAGCCACCCAACAGGTCAAGATATACCTAAAAAAAGAAAAAGGCTAGAAAAACTTTTTTTTTTCCCAACTTTTTTTTTCCAGTTTTTTTTTTCACACTTTTTTTTGTCACACTTTTTTTTCCTCCCCTTTTTCTAACTAAAAATGAATTACACTGATAATAAAACCCAAATTGAGGCTCAAAATTGAGAGTATAATACAAAAATAGTGCCCAAAACTGAGGCACGATTAACAAACAATTAACAAATAAAAGGATCCAAAAGCCCAAATGAAGGCCCAAAAATGAAAGCCCAACAGACTTTTTTTAAAACTAAAACAACTTAACAAGTAGGGCCTAAATTTAAACTAAAATGAATTAACAAGTAGGGCCCAAATGTAAAATTGAATAAATAAGAACCTAGGCCCCAAACCTAGGCTCAATTACTAGAAAAAATACTAAACAAAACATGACCTAAACTGAAGCTCAAATTGGAGGCCGAGACATAAACTAAGGGAATTTCAGACCAACGGTGTAGGTAGGATTTGACGACTGCTGTGAGGGCGGTGTTCCGACGATTGGAGTCTTGCTGAAGACGATTGATAGGTAGAGGCTTTGGGTGTGATTTCTGGCGAGCGTGGGCATGCCTTTGGTTATGAATTTGATTTTGTTCTATGCGGTTGTTGGTGACGCACGGCGGTGGATGGGTTCGTTTTGGTTTCTAGTAATAAAGGCGGCCGACGTGCTGATTCGATTGGGAACTGTGAGCGACTGTGAATTTTCTAGGGATTGGATCGACTGGTGTCGGGTTTAGAACTGTTTTGGCGAGATGCAGCTTGATAATTGTGTATTGGGAATTGTAGATGAGGTGTTACAACAAACGGTTTGTAGGTTTGAGGCGTGGGCAACTTGTGGGAGTTGATTGTGACTGTGGCTATAGAAGATGACGGCGGTGGAAATTTGGGTGTAGGATTTTAGGCTCTGATATCAAATTTGATGTAGAACGGAGTAGAATTATTACTGTAGGAAGAAGAAAAGAAGCAGATGAAGAAGAAGCAAGAAGAAGAAGAAGCGGAAGAAGAGGGGACAGGGAGAGAGAAAACGGGCCGCAAGCCACTATTCAATTCATCATATTTATCAACTAATTCAATCAACAATGAAAAATTCAATAAATAGCAAAAACCTAACTTGAAGGGTTTGGGCTAACCCGCTTCTACAAGCCCAATAATAAAAATATAAATCATAAGCCCAATAATAATAAAATAAATCTCGATCTCCATGTTGTCCGCACAAGGACATCTAACATTACAAAATTGAGAATATAATAAACAAAATAAATAAATAGCAATTAACAACGAAAAATGGCATATAATAATGATAACCATAAATAAATCACATAAGTAGTCTAGAAAGCAATGAGACTAGGATAGTAACAATGAATCTACTGCCAATAGTACAAAGATGCCAAATTTAATTAGTTCAATTTGCAGTGCCCTAAGTTGTAATTTTAAAATGTGCTCACAAGGAAAAAAAAAGAAAAAGGATGATGTTCATTGAATTAATCAAACAATCATAAGAAGTATTAAAGAACTAGATATAACCAAGAAAATAACAAGTATAAAAGAAGAGAGAGAGTACCTGATGGAAGATCTCAAGAGTGAGTTTTAAAATAAGTAGAGCTTTCTAAAGTGTTCGGAGACAACAATTTATTTGTAGAGAAATTTCTTTCGTTTTGTTCAAGCTTCATTCCTTTGTAGGGTATATTTGAAAATAATTATTTTAAAGATGATAAAATTAGACGAAAATTTGAAAAAGGAAAAAAAAAATCTATTTGGTGGGTACATTTTACTCTCTTTTCTTTTTAACCACATATTCTCCAATAAAATAATACTACACATAAATCAAATTTTTTTTCAACCACATATTCTCCAAAAAAACACTATTCCAAAACCAGTGCACAAGAAAACTATTAAGCATTGAATTTATAAGTCTATCATAAACAGTGTCATTCGAAAATAGTCAAAATCAATATAAATAACTGGAAAGCAGGTCATAGTAAGCTTAGAAAGGTATGACCTCAAAAAAGAAAACATGATATGATTTAAAAGAAACAACAATTTTTTGAACTTTGCATTTTTTTTTTTGGGTGCCTTATTACAATCAGGAATTTTTCTTAGGTTCGTTTAGCACTACAATTATGAGTAGAGCTTTTAATTTTAGAGTCCTTTTTCAAAAAAAAATGTACCAAGAAGTTGATAACTTTTTTGTTCTGCAACAAAAACGTTTTGTGAGTATTAAATTGACCGTAGGGCAACATATTTAAAAAAATGCTTTAAATTTATTTGAATAAAAATTACTTTTTAGTGTAAAAATCTATAAACATATTTTTATTAAGTTGTCATGATACAATTTTTTTAGTACAAGTCTTGCTACTTGAATTTTTTTGAAGTCACGTTATTTGAAATTTATTTGTTTTAGATGTTAAAATATGACATTAAAATATGAATAACCTCAAAAAATTAGTATTTGAAATATCCTGAAAAAATATTTCTAATAACATAAATTTTTTATGATCATATATCATTGCACATTAACAAATGAAAAATAAAAATTAATAAAAATATCATGTTCACCATTAAAAAAGAATCTTTAAATTATATACAAATTGATGTGTAGAAAAATTAGATATATTTTCTATTTTACTCAAGGTAATTATATTACCACTACAAAACTTATTTACTACACCGCATTATAATTACACCACAATTTAAATATATTTTCAATAAATATACTACGATAAATTTACAATTATATCCTAATTCAATAAAAAATAAAAATGAAAAAAAAAAGGAATATTGTGGTGGTAATATTATCAAAAACAAACTCAATAGATAAATAACCTCAAATCCAGAATCCCCAATAGCATCAAATCCTAAAAATGAACACATCATCACAAGTCAACCATGATCGGAAACGAAAAGATGAGATTACAAATCCGTACCTTCTTCCATGATGCTTCTGTGTAATTTTTCAACGTTTTATTTCAACCCACAATTGGCGGAGAATTGAAGAAATCCTAGATCAAGAAAGAAAGAAAGAATCTTCGAGGTTTGCATCAAATCTTAACTTGATGAACATCAAAATGGAAGACCCATAAGAGATACAAGGCCAAGGAGAGATTTATTGTTTCTTGGTCGAGAGAGAATTGAATTCTTTAATGTGTATAATTATTCTTCTTGTCGATTTGCGATTTTTCCTTGGAGTTTCATTATTTTCTATTTTGTTTTGTTTTGATTTCTTATTCATCTATTTTGTTTGCTTGTTCACCTAAAATAAATATAATATATTTTTGTTGTGTACCAATAACAGTGATGGAATGAATAAATATATGAGTGAAAAATAGATAGAATATTTATGTCATTTTACTCGTAGCTATTTAAGTAAATGAGAAAAATATTGTGTATCAAATACTTATTGTGGTAGTAATATAAGCACCCTTTACTCAATTAATAAGCATAACAAATGCAGATTTCAACTGTCCATTAAAGCTTATTTTAGTAGAATTTGGAGAGCTCAAAAACACTTTTAACATAATTAATTTTATAGACTGTAGTACTTTCTAAATATGCTGCCAAACCGTTTAATGTTCACAACACTTTTGCTTGGTGACAACTCTTTTTGAAAAAAAACGCTCCATAAGTAAAAGTTCTATTGATAAAAACTCTACCCACAACATTTTGTACCAAACAAAGCCTTTTTTCAATAAAAGTTCTTTAACCACAACAAACAATTGCCTTTTTTATACAAATGTGCCTTTCACCTTCTTCACTCGATATGTTAAGACAACTACGAACGATATTTTCTATTTTCTTGACTAAAAAGGTTAAACTGCTTTGGGGCTCAAAAAAGTCATCCTAAACAAACTTATACAAAGACATACAACATAAAAACATAAATAAATAAATTCTTGCTGCAAATAAGTAGTATTTGTGAATGACCAATATATCCCGTTCAGCACTAGTTATTATGACTATTGTATCCCTAGCTACCATAATTCTTCCCTATAAATATAGAGTTTTGGTTTACAATAAAATACACACAAATCATTTGACTAATTTGTTTTCTTCTCTTTTCTCTCAGTTTATAACACGTTATCAGTACAAAATTTTTTACCAAGAAATAGAGAGAATTAAAAATCAACAATCAAGAAATTTGTAGGATCTAGATAGCTTGCACAACCGTGAAAAAAACATTGACATTTAAGCATTTCGTTGTTCGATCGTCATAAAATTTTGATAGAACGTTCACAATTCGTTGTTCTTCTCTAACGATTAATATCAAAATTCAATAGTTCATTTGTGAGAAATAACTATGTGAACTGTAGTGAATTGTTAAGTACTATAAAAAATTTCAAATTTACAACTTTGAAGATTATGAGATTTGTCAATTATTAAAGGTTTCCGAAAGCTTTCAAATTCAAATAAGTCTATTCTTCAAAAATATTTTATTCTATTATATATTAAATTCAATTTTGGACCAATTAAATATTTTGATTTAACTAGTGCTCCTAAAGAAGCATAACTTGAAATTGTATTTTCATTAAATAAATATGGTGTTAATGTTCTAGAAGAAATAAACTCACCGTATATAAATGTTTTAGAAAGAATATTATTTGCTCCTGAAGAGTATGATATTACAATTTCAATACTTTAGAAGAATATTGACATATTGCTCTAGAAGAAGCAAAAGAATAAATATTGATATTCTAGAAGAATACCATATCTTGTTCCCGAAGAAGTATAAATTTGTAAATATAAGTATTTTAAAAGAACATTATGATTAATTAAAACGTATCAATATTCTTGAAAATATTGTTATATTAGTTGTGAGTAATCATAACTAAGTACATATCAATATTTCAAATTAGAGAGAAACAAACTAAGTCTCTAAAATGTGAGGTACAATTCAAACAAGCACTACACTGAACCAAAAGTTCAATTATTGAATGTATTATTGCTTGAGATGACCAATTGGACAATTACTGGATCAATAATGATACGGAATTAAGAATTCAATGGACAACTAAGAGCAATTTTTTTTTTCAATCTAATGAATTCCTATATAAAGTTTGTTTTTTTTTTTTTTAAATTGAAAATTGGTCATTTATCACTAACTAAAATATGGATTGAATTTCTTATATTTTTGAAAATTAATTAGGGTGATACACGGGATCCTGTCACTCTCTATGTTGACCATGTAGATCTAATTTGTATTTGATAGATACGAGACATCAACTAGATGATTATATGGTGTTTGCAACTTAAGTTTGTGAACTTAATACTT
This sequence comes from Fraxinus cuspidata, assembly GCA_903798385.1. Lineage (NCBI taxonomy): Eukaryota > Viridiplantae > Streptophyta > Magnoliopsida > Lamiales > Oleaceae > Fraxinus > Fraxinus cuspidata. The sequence continues at coordinate 6,444 of CAIGRP010030503.1, forward strand.
AAATTATGAGCATAACTTTTAGATTATACGATTACGATGGTGTCTTGTTAATTTTAGTGAGCCTAAATCTTATCTTTCTAATAAATATTAGTAGGGATGTCGATAAATGGTTTAGCACTATTGTTTGTTATATGCTTTCAATTAATTTCTTAACCATTATTATTGAGAACAAAGTATTTCCCAATTTTGTCTAGTGAATTCTGTTAACATCATATTAGTATTGAAGTTTGTTTTCCCTATGTATGGCTTATGGTCAAAGCTAAATTTTTCATGTAATTATTTGATAGTGCAATACATATACAATTGATCTACCACAATGCATTGAGATGAACATTAATGAATGTCGAGAATATATGTTTATTTTGAATCATGTGAAATATTTTAAGATCCATCAGAAGATATTCTATGACACGATTTGCTGGTTGTCAATTTAATTGAACAATTATCTCGCATTTGGGGGAGGAATTTAGAAGCTAAAATAATATGTACATAATACATCATTACATTATCTAGATCCTAGTAAAAAATAATTCAAAATAGAAGTTCGAATGATGATCCACTTAGATGCCTTTATTGAACAAAGAGCAAAAATATCTCACACACTACTTTTTAATGCTCTAATTTGAATTGATATCTTGAAAGGACAATTTTTTAATATTATATTTGATAAATTTATGACACGTTTGAAGCGTAATTACATTCGATTAAAAAAAAAAAAAAAAGAGAGAGCCTAGAATAGCCACTCCCATTGTCATCCCTAATTACACAAATATGCTTTATTATGTATATTATAATAAAACTAAATATTATTTTTTAGTCCTAATTACAACAACATTACACGTGATAGTAATAGCAATGATATTATTACCTTATTAAACAGTGTAATATAACAGGGGATTGGTGTCTGACGTAGTGATGCAGCTGCCACTAATAGTCAATGTGGAGTTGACGCTTGAAAGTGGAGTTGATCCTCCTGCTTCAATGTCGGTTACTTGCGAAGTTCTTTCGATGGTTGCAGGCCTCCTAGATAGCCTAATATTCTCCAAGTCCATGGCAACCTCTTTCATTGTTGGCCGTCTTACCCCTTTCAAATTCAAGCATCGATATGCTATATTAGCAACATAAATTATCTCTTCATCCTTAAAGTGCTCTGAAAGTTTTGGATCAAGAATCTGAGTCATAGGCAGTTTTGTTCCACAGATGTAAGAAAACGTTTCACTAAACTTCTTTCATCTTCTGCAACATTTGAAGATATAGGGTTTTGTCCAGATAAGAGCTCAACAAGAACAACACCAAAACTGTAGACATCGCACTTATCTGTAAATTGGTTTGATTGGAAGTATTCTGGATCGAAATAGCCGAAAGTTCCCTTCACTACGGTGCTGAGGTGAGTTTGATCTATCGAAACTGATCTTGAAATTCCAAAATCTGACACTTTGGCTTTATAGTTTTCATCTAAAAGGATGTTACTTGACTTGATGTCCCTGTGATAAATGGGAAGAGAAGTTTCATAATGAAGATGGGCAAGGGCTCCTGCTATCTCTGCTGCGATTCTCAAACGTACATCCCATGTCATGGGAAAATCATCGCTCTCATCATGGATGTGATCAAAGAGGGTTCTATTGGGTAAAAATTCGTAAACCAACATGGGAACTTCTGTCTCCAAACAACATCCAAGTAGCTTAACAACATTTCTGTGGTTGATTTGAGAAAGGATTACTAATTCATTTATAAATGCCTCCAATTGATTTTCACCTACTAACTTGGACTTCTTTACTGCTACAGTTGTCCCGTCAGATATCATGCCCTTATAAACCGTGCCTTGACCTCCTCGGCCAAGTATTCTACTTTCATTAAACCGATCTGTTGCCTTCGATAACTCCTTAGCAGTGAAAAGTCTTGTTTTTTCTATGGGACCATCATTAGCTGATATTTGTTGTTCTAACAAAAGACCGCCATTTCGTTTGAAAAATTTCTGTTTGCGATTTTGTTTTTGCCTCTTTTTCAAGACTTTGTATAGCCCAAAGCTAACTGTTAGTAGTAATAACAGTCCGATGCTTGCACCCACAACTGCACACAAATATTGAAAAATGGAAAAGCAGTCAAATGAGATACTTGTGCATTTCTTGTAGTGTGAGAATTAGGAGCATGCCCTTTGATTGGTACTTGCATTTATCACAAAACTAGTAGATTCCTATATACACATTTACCAATTTGTCGTTGATTTGTTGATGATTTCTTTATTCATTAAACCCTTGTTTGATGTTGCTACTTAGTAGATTCATTAAAAAAAAAAAATTTGACGAGCTTGGCTCTGCCACGACCCACGACCTCACGGGCCGAGCCGAAGCTCGCGAGTAGAAGCTCGGCTCATTATAAACGAGCCACGAGCTTGTGTACATTGCAACCTCTACATGGGCTGGGTCAAGACCAAATAAGGTTTAAGCCACTTTTGATGAATGTTTTAGTTAAACTTTGAACTTTCAAAATTAGAAACTTGTTAAGAGTGTGTTTGATGCACGTTTTTTAGGAGAGAATTCATTTTTTTTGTAATGTGTGGGGAATATGTGATTGAAAAAGAAGGATAAGTTATTGATGTGATGAAAATATTATTATTTGAAGAATGTCTCGTTAAAAATGAGAAAGAATGATAATGAAAATGAGAATGAGAATGTAGCTCAAACATGGACTAAAATTGAATAAGGGTTAAGTCATTAGTTCTTTAGTAATATTTGTGCTGATGTATTTTTGAAAATATGGTTTAAGCCTTAAAAAACTTGTCAATCTAATCCATTTCAAACTTATATAAAATATGGTGTCTTATCATGAACATTAATAATAACAATAATAATAATAATAATAAGTAAATTAGTAAAAGCTAGATTTCCCTTTTTTCCTGGGTTATTCAGACTGCTTCTCCTATGCCAATTTACCCAACTAGGTGCAAGGACTTTTTATTTTTGACTGAATGTAATTAATACAAGATTCAAAGAGAAGAGGTGAAGAAATTTGCAGGGGTGACGAGTGTTTATAACCTGAAAACACTAGTAGTTTAACCGAACGCCGGGGAGTTTCAATAGAACTCAAGAGAATGCAACCAACACCAGATTTTTTGCCATCGCCAATGTAATCTTTCGGGCAAGAGCATTTGTAACTACCAGGAGTATTTTTGCAAATTCCGTTTTCATCGTCACAGGGATTACTCTCGCATTCATTGATATCTGAAAAACAACAAAGAAAGTCAGATGAATGTCTATATTGGGGTTATAAGTCATTTTGATTTATCCATGAACCAACCTTGGACTTTTTAGCTTCAGTACAATTTTGATCGTCGATCACCCAATCCAAAAGCAATGACACAGTTTCTGAAATTCTCTCTTTGAAATGTGGATCAGAGAGATCAGACCAGCGAAATACGTAGCTATCCATCTCTACAAGAAAGGAATAGCCACATCGGTTGAAAGACCAGACCTTTGTGTGATTGTCAAAGCTGGTCATGGAAGCCGAAAAGTCCTTTACACCATTGGGAATGGAGGTCCGACAACAGCCAATTCCAAAACAATATTTGTGATCACTCAATTCCCACCTGTTGGAACCCATTGTAAAACATCCACGGGTGAAGTTACCAAATGATCCCATGTAAATGTCATCACACCCCACAACTGTTAACAAATTTTCATTTGACAAACTGTAAGGTGTGGTCTTTAGATCGACCGAAACAAAGTTTTCGCTAGCTATAGCACCAGACTCATCATAGCAATTGGAAGCTACCATGCTTTTTACCCGGATTTTGGTGTCTGATATGTTAATAACCTCTAAATTACCTGTACTGATGAAGGCTTTCGGAGGATTGAAAGATGTATTACAGTTGATGTCAAACCCTGGCCCAGTGGAACACCCTGAACCTAAACCGATGCCAAACGGGTATGAAACAGTTAAATTCCCGCACTTGGATGGGCAGCCAGGCATGGTTATTGTCCTGTTGTTGAGGTTCTGATTTGATATGGCCAAACTCAATGGAAGCCATAAGAAGAGTAGCGGAATGCAGGTTTCCTTCATATTGGTTGACAGCGGCGGACCCAGCACCCGGCGAGGGGGCGCGGCCGCGCGTGCTGGGCTCCGCCGGAACAGTGTTGGCCTATTGGGGAAGAAGGAGACCAGCGCTGGAGAGTCGGAGAGGCGATGGTTTGGCTTCGCCGTTGGCTTCTGTTGCTTCTTCACGAGATTCTTCTTTTTGGTGTTTATGTTGGGTTCCTGCCATTGTTAACACAAAAAGGTTACACAAAAAGATGAGAGAAGAAGGATGAGGAGAGAGAATCGAATTGGAGAGGTTTATATAGAAGGAGAAGGATAATTGCAGTTCAGGTTGCGAGAGAGAGAGAGAGAGATAGGGGCTTGACAAATACAGCCAAAGTTCTGCCAATTTTTTGAAAAAACCAAGAGTCCATCATGCCCTTTTCATTTTTGGCAGCTATATTTGACCAACCCACAAAGTGAATTCATTTTGAGCAAATGGTGAATTATGGGTACAACATATAGTAGAAAAGTAGTCAGAAATTTGTGGAGTAAAATAATGATATATTGGCCTCAACGGTCATTTTTTTTTTGATTTTAATTTCCATTTAATCAATCACATACACGGGTGCTGAGGTTAGCTTTATTTCATATTTTACTTTTTGGACAGACACACACGATCCCTTATAAATAACTCTTGATTAACTTGGAATATATGCAAATCATGTTTACTTAATTATAATATAAAAACATACAAACATGCATGTTTCTCTTCCCTTTTTTTTTTGTTTTGTAATTGGGCCTTTTTGTCTGGGTTGGGTTGAAAGTTCCCCCTTTTTTTGGGAAATTGTGCATTTTGTTCCTCTTATGATCCTCTTATGATCGCTAATTGTCAACTGTCAATGGTCATCGTCCGCCCATGCTGAACTTTTGTGCTGGGTCCGCCACTGTTGGTTGATACACCACACTGTGATCGAGGGATGTCCAATTCTATCTTGTTTACATACAACATAAAATCATCTCTCTCTCTCTCTCGAAAACATGCAATGGAGGTCCTACCACCTATGTGTACAGAAAAAAAAAAGCACACAATACACACAAATACGTGGACCTCCTTTTTTTCGTAATATTTAATTCACATGGGCCCTCACGTGAGTATGTGTATCGTTTTTGTATGAATTTTCAGAAAACTTATATTCAAAAAAGTAGTAGGTACAAGAAAAAACAGAACTTGCATAGGAATTTGAATTCCATTCACATGGAAGGTAGGTCCATGTGAATTAAGGGATATGCTATTCGTACACAGGGTTTGACACCCCGGTGTACACTCCCCTCACAAAAAAGGGGGGCCCACATCCAATAAAAAAATCGCGGGCCCCTCTATTGTGAGGGGGGATGTACACAGGGGTGTCAACCCGGTGTACATGTAGCATCACTCGTGAATTAAATACCTTCAAAAAATTGGGGCCCACCTGTTTGTGCGTATCTTGTTCGGCTTCTGTAGATACTTTTCCTGTAAAAATGCTGCAGGTACAGGTTTGTACTTCTTACTTGGTAATCAACTTTTACTTTATGTAGGATTGGTCCAACTTTTCAAATTGTGTACCTTCACAATAATTTTGTCAATAAATTACCCCAAATATGCCGGATGAAAAAAGTCTACCATAGGAGAAATTACGGGGTCTTTGCTTGAAATGATTGCTGTTTGGTACCTTTGAACTCTCGTGAATACAATAACGATCATAACAATCTCCTCTTTTACCTAGTGATATGTTAGGAATATCTTATTGGTCCTGATGTATCTTTCCTACATCGATGAGTGAAAAAGTAAAAAATCCTATTATTTTTTTTATACATTGAGAATGATTAAAGACTCTGAAGCTGTTTAATCCCTCGACGACTTTAGATTCTCTACGATGTTGGAGATTAGGCAACAAGATTTTAAAAAAAAAAAATACTTATTGATGTTAATTTGAGTTAAAGATTTAGAATTTTCTTATATCGTGATATTTTGTAAATTCTTAGGATACTATTTCTTTAGCATAATGATTATAGAAAATTATACAATTTTTGTAATAATCTTCACTGTTTCTATTTTCAAATAATGTCTCTATTTGTTTTTTATCCGCTAGAAATAATCTTGCCACGACAACCTCAATAACTCGAGATACTGGAAGCTCTCGATTCTCGAGCATGTTGGGAGATTCGGTGAAGTTAAAGTTTAAACACGAACTTACCAAGTTCTCAAGTTCTTTAAGCCAAGATGTCTGCTAAATTTATTATTTATCCTAGAATATATAATTCTATCTCCTTGGAAGAATGTTTCAATAGCCAACCGAAATAAAGATGGGTAACGGTCAATACATATATTTTATGCTAAAAGTTTGATGACATGTTTAAACCATGACACGAATAGCTCTCTCTCTCTCTCTCTAGTTACCTAAAGAGATCAGGCTCTCTTCAGACCACCGTTCCTACCATCACAGTCAACAAATTCTCCTTGCCATTAACATGGATGATACAGATAAGGGAAATTTACAAAATACAAACGGTATATAGGGTGTCTTACACTCTATTTTACATACAACGTTTTGCATAATGGTTACAAAAAAATACCATTTACTGAAAATGTAGGAATATGTTATTATAAATAGCTAAACAGACAAAAACACTCTTGACTAAAATAACGTACATGTCACAGCATATATCACATTATGTAACAACTTGCATACTTTTCTAATAATTGATTCTTCATTAAATTTGTTTTTTAAAGGAATTTTTTTTTTTTGCATAAGATTTATAAAATTTATTATACTCTTCTCCTAAACTCTAACATTAAATCGATTATAAATTTTAATAAATTAATTAATAATGAAAAATTAATAAAATACTTCATAGTGAAAATTTTGCTGCCACAAAGCTCCTTACAAGAAGAAAGTAAGCAAGATGGTACTTCTTTCAATCTAGTTGCAAGAAGGGAGTTGACCTTGGTTTTTGATTAGTGAGATGATCAATAGATCTCCTCTCACGTTCATGTGTAATGTTCATTTACACTTGAACAAATCATCGAAGCACGTGACCTTATTTTGTAGTAGGAGAGGGGGTTGCAAGCACTCTGACGACCAAATCAGATAAATGTATATGTATTTGATGTGGAATGAATGAAATAAGTGAGCCACAAATATGTGCACGGACATGGAGTTGTAGAGAGAAAATAAAAAAAAAAATTGAACAATATTACTCCTGAGAGTATAAATTTGCACTACTTTCAAATGACACTAAATGTGAGCTTTCATAGTAGAAAAGGTAAAGTGGTTACCGTTGAATGAAAAATATGTGACCTCATTTTAACGATCCATGCATCTTCTCCTATGTGTCAATTCTGTTGTTTTAGGTTCAAAGAGCATTTAATGATTTTAAAAAGTGACCACCCTATAATCTAAATGTGACATTTGAAAAGTTAGACTAAAATGTTGATTGCTGTAAAGATATCATATCAATCAATCTTTCAAAGGAGCTTGTACAACACATCTCTTGATAGATGCAAAGCAAGGAGACGCCTTTGTGGATTTAAATTTGCTTCGGAAATGAGATGGAGCGGATCATGTCATCTCATTTCGATCATGGAGAGTCAGCCTCTGCACGTTGTCTCGTTTGAGGCGATGACATCATTTCAACTACCTCTGTTTGATGATTTCGGTTAGGCCATGTAGGTCGATGACGTAAAGTGCGAGTTTGAGTTAAATCTTTAGTTGGCTAACTCATAGCCAGTTATTAGAGTTTCATAGGATAAGACGTAACAAACCCAATTATTTTCACATTTTGGCCCATTTTATCTCCTCTCATAAGTGATTTTTAAAGCTCGGTGACCTGCTAAAATGAAAACGATGTTCACTATGAATCATTGTCACAAAATGATTCTTAACGTACATCAAATAGAAATAAAATTCAATCCCCACACTCCAGTTAGTTTCGTTATTATTATTATTATTATTATTATTATTATTATTATTTGCATCTCGGTTGATTCCATAATGTCTTGAGACTGATCAAGAGTTCATTGAATGATAATGCAATCAATACAAACAATTAGGTACCACACGGCCCCATACGCACCATAATTTAAGTTTGCTTCATATAGTGAAATAAAGAAACAAAACACAAGGCAATAGGCACCACAATTCAGCAACGTCGAGAATGAATGGTAGCCCGCTGGATAAAGAAATAGAGGTCACATGTTGACTGAACTACTCAACTAACAAAGATCAGACAGTTTATATAAAGAATAATGATGTTGAACAGGCTTAAGGACAAAAATGTGATCATGTTTGTGCAGAATAATTGTTATAAAAATAGTAAGAGTATTCTTTATTTATAAACAACATCTTATACATTATCGATAGCATTTTTAATTTTAAATAGTCAAGATTTTTATGCACTCCAATAATGTTCTATATTTTGACTTTTTATTTTACTTTCTCAAAAAATATTTATTGATTTCTCATCATATTTTATTTATGTAATTTGTATATGTCAATGGTCAATCAATTTAAAAGTTGTTTGAATAGTTTAAGGAGTAAGAAATTGATATATCTAATTTAATAAATGCAATAATTGTACATTAGCGCATGTTGGGTAGTGATTATAAATCAAATTTTTAGTAAATATTGATAAAAGTTGATGAAATTATAGTTGAAAAATTGTGAATCCCATAAAATGTGTGGATAAAATTAATTATTGACTTTAACTTACATTAAAATCTTTATTTAGGAACTATCAAATAGGGGCTAAGAATGGAGAGTAAATTTGATTCTCTAAATTTGTAGAGCTAAACACATTGTCAAATTTTAAAAGTTAAAATAGATAATCGTTTGAAACTTATTTTTGAGTATTAATTTTTTTAAAATAAATATAATTTTGTATTTAGAGAGTCTCGAGCATCTTCAAGAAACTGTTTAAATTTATTTCTATGTATTTTGTTGTCAACTTAATCAATTTTTATTTATTATTTATTTTTTTTAGAATTGGAATCGATGAATCCAAAATTGAATGAAGATGATGAAAGGCAAAAGAGTTAAAAAATTTCCAGGTATATCTATAATGAATATTTAATTCAATTTTGTGCTTCTAGGATGCTAATGTGCTGCTGTGGTTCGTTTTAATGATATGTGTAATTGTTTTTGTTTAATTATTTTGATGAATATTTGGTAGATTGTACTATTTTAATTTTCAAGATTATTGATATTGTATAACTATATTAATGTTACTTTATTAAATCTAAAAATTGGATGATTTTGTCCTGAACCGACCAACCCAACCCAACCCGACCGATGCATGATTAGATTGGGTTGTGTTGGGTTTCAGCATTTATATAGGTTGGGTTGAATTTTGAACAAATCGACAATATTGGGTTGCGGCAAAAATCGATCCAACCTAACCTATGCCCACCCCTAATCAATAGATTCTAGCTTTTCTCTCGTCCACGTGTAAGAATAAAAAAATGATTGAATTGCTTGTCGACTTGCATGCTTGTCTCATTCAACTCAGTCCATGGGTGTCTTGGACTCATTTTGAGATAAGTCATGGATTGAGTGAGCTCACTCTTTTTTATGAGCCCATCAGGCCCACGAGTAGATTTGTTTGAGCTTGTGGGCAAGCCGACTTGATTGGGATCATTGGATGACTTTTTTTTCTCATTTCTAGACTAGTTTAATTAATTTCTTAAAAAAATTGCTCACTTTTGTACTTATTTTGTTATTTATTTTAAAAATAAAAAGGAGCCAACTTCTGGGTAGTTTGACTCAACTTATTGTCATCTATATGATATCCCAATAATATCTAACAAACAGGGGGGCGGGTGAATTGATTTTTAAAAATATTTTCAAAAGATCAATCTAAATTGAAATAAGTTACGAAATAAAAGAATAAGTAACTGATATACACAAATATAAAACGATAAGTTAAAGGGAAGGGAGAAAGCAAATGATACAATTGTGAAGGTTCGATCCAAATCAATAATCTATGTTCTTCGTCATCAAGTTCTTTGGCACAAGCAAGGCCCTTTTACTAAGTTGATTCACTTGTGGTGCAATCAATCCCTTTACAATGTTTTCGAAGACTTACAAACAAGGAGCATCGATCCTTATACAATATTGGACTTTTCAAAGGATCTCAATAGACTTACAAATTTGTAGAATGTTTTTACAACTTGAACTCTCTTTATAAATGATACACGATGAATTGAGTTCTAAGAGAGGATAACACTTCAATAAATTTTCGATAGATAAAGATCAAGTGTTGATTCGATCATTCAAGAGTGTTCACAATAAATGATTTGATGAAATATATAAGAGTAGGCTTAAAGAATTTTTGCTCAAGAATATCTTTCTTTTATGCTCTTAATGAATATTACAATAAATGTAAAAAGTGAATGTATTTATAGAGTAAAAGGAGCAAAGAAAGTATGTGAAATCGGACAAGGATTTTGACTTGGCTTTTGTGTTTGATCGTATGAAACTTGTCGTTGTGTACCAGAAATTAGAATGGTCAAAAGTGATAGTTACACGAATCAGACGTCTGCTTCGACGATTTGGACGTCCACTTGAACTGGACATTCACTTCTTGATCCAGACGTCTGCTTTTTTTAAGTTTTGTCTATTTTGAGTTTGTTTGATCCAACGTAAATGTTTTGAAAAATGTAAGCTCCTGAACGGAGTTTTCAAAATTGGGATCTAAATTCAACTGTAATTTTGAAAATCACTTTTGCTTTTGATAAAAACATTTTATGCAAGTGGTGATCAAAATGGATTTAAGGCATAGAAATGATTTTTGAACTTTTATCATTTATTGCTAAATACTGAAGTGGTTATACCTTTACAAATGAATAGAAACATCTAGTCTTATGAACTTCTTTTGATGTTTGACTTTTGTAGCTTTTGTCTCGAAGGATTTTGACTTGAATGTTTGCCTTTCATCTTGATCTTTATTGTGAATCTAATTTATAATGTGAAAGTCTTGATAACGATCTTTATGTCCACGATTAATCAATTTTACATTGAGCGCTTTGAAAAGAACTATTATCACTCAAAATTGATTGTTAGAAAATAATATTATCTTATTTGTTATGATCAAAATATTGATGATAAAGTTTACCATATGTCAGTACCCTATCTACTTATATGTTATTTGCATACAAGGACACCATGTTAAACTGTTTGTCACCCTAGCTCGTGTGAGATTCAATGTTCCTGGGCACTCCAATGCTAAAGTCAAATGGTGAAAAAAGTATTTGTATGTGGGAAAAACACAATGGACGAGAATAATGGGTGCCGGGTTGAATACTACTAAAAGCAATTTTATGTTAAAGATTATATTCAAAGTTTTCATTACCTCATATGACGATAAGTGTGCTTTAAAACCCAGAGAGAAGAAATAATGTTCATTAGATGTTTAACATGTGATCCCATCATAATGGTTCATTGATAAATTTTAAATATGTCAATCTCAGCTATCATAGGTATGTAAATTGAAAAGTTTAGCACATCTGCTATAGAGCTACGAATTTGTCTAGTGTAAAGAGTACCTTTGTACGAAGTATTTCTTGATTGAATTGATGTTGTTGAAGATGTCCTTCACAAGTGAATCCAATCACCTTGGAAATACATTGCAGTAGGAGGTCACGCCTCAATTCAAAAGTGCCACTTCGGATGAGATGCTATTACTTCGGGCGAGGTGCCCAGATCACCTCACCTAAGTACAATCATTTCGGAGAGCATGTGGGGAGCGAGGTGAAACGTAGTGTAAGCTTTGAATGGACTTTTACTTTGTCTTTGCTTAGTTGACAGTCATGTGGCCTGCATCGTAGGACAAGGCTACGATATATAACATACACCTCTGTCCATATGAAGGATGAAGAATGTAGACCAAGGAGATCAAATATAATTTTGTTGCCTTCTCATATGCCACCACTACCATCAACTAGTAGTCGATTAATGCAGTTTAAGATATGACTAAAAGCATGTTATCCATTTTAAAAGTTAATTTTTTAAAAAGAAAGGTAAAATACTTGTTGCTCTTCATGTACTGAACATAGCTCATTCGGCCTTTCACTTTATGTACCACACCAAAGATCTCCCCTTTTTTTGACTTCAGTATTGCAAAAGGTCTAATACAATTAGTCATCCTCTCACTCATCTGTGTCGGTGCATGAGAAAACAAGATTCATAATGTAAATAGATTTTTGTAAGATTTCGATATTGAAACTTAAAAGTGTAGACTATTTTCTCCCGATTTTACGTAATAGGTCTAGCCGACTCAATTTTTTAAAATAATAGCTTAATTTATTATAATTTTGTTTAAGTATTAGGTCCATGGAAAAATGCAAGATGATTTTGAAAAAATATACATCTTTAAAAAAAAAAAAAAGGAAGAAGAGAAGAACACACATGTACGCATGCACAATAATGATATATACAAAATGCTAGAAATAGTAAAAATTAATTATAATGATATATGGAAAACTGTACCCTGGGACTTGAACGTTAAAAAGTCAAAGTAATACATTTCAATCTTATACCAAAGTCATACAATTCGCAATCACATGGCTTACTCGTTCAACCTGCAATGGCATCGAATTTTCCCATTCTTAGCCAGCCAAATACACAAGTTTGCAATTGCGGTCACTGAAAACGTTAATTTTGTAAACGCAAATTAGTGATATGATCAATAGATCTCCTCTCACGTTCACGTGTAATGTTCATTTACACTTGAACAAATCGTTGAAGCACGTGACCTTATTTGGTAGTAGGAGAGGGGGTTGCGAGCACTCTGACGACCAAGTTAGATAAATGTACACGCATTTGATGTGGAATGAATGAAAGACGTGAACCACAAATATGCGTACGGACATCGAGTTGAAGAGATAAAATAAAAAAATTGAACAATATTACTCCTTACCTTCAAATGACACTAAATGTGAGCCTTTATAGTAAAAAAGGTAAAGTGGTTACGGTTGGATAAAAAATATGTGACCTCATTTTAACGATCGATGCTTCTTCTCCTATGTGTCAATTCTGCTGTTTTAGGTCTAAAGAACATTTAATGATTTTAAAAAGTGACCACCCTATAATCTAAATGTGACATCTAAAAAGTTAGACTAAAATGTTGATTGCTGTAAAGACATCATATCAATCAATCTTTCAAAGGAGCTTGTACAACATATCTCTTGATAGATTCAAAGCAAGGAGACGCCTTTGTGTATTTAAATTCGATTCGGGAATGAGATGCAGCGGATCACGTCATCTCATTTTGATCATGGAGAGTCGGCCTCTACACGTTGCCTCGTTTGAGACGATGACATCATTTCGACTACCTCTATTTGATGATCTCTATTAGGCTAGGTAGGTCGATGACGTAAAGTGTGAGTTTAAGTTAACTTTATAGTTGGCTAACTCGTAGCCAGTGATTAGAATTTCATAGGATAAGACATAACAAACCCAATTATTATCACATTTTGGCCCATTATTATCTCCTCTCATGAAAGTGATTTTTAAAGCTTGGTGACCTCCTAAAATGAAAACGATGTTCACTATGAAACATTGTCACAAAATGATTCTTAGCGTACATCAAATAAAAATAAAATTCAATCCCTAGACTCCAGTTAGTTTCGTTAATTTTTCGATTCTTTCATTCTGTTGCTCTGTATCTATATGTGAAATATCGCCCTTGGTTCCTGTCATTAGAATACTACTACTACTACTACTATTAATTAATTTATTTTTTGCATCTTGGATGATTCCATGATGTCTTGAGACTGATCAAGAGTTCATTGAATGATAATGCAATCAATATAAATAATTAGGTACCATACGGTCCCATACGCACCATAATTTAAGTTTGCTTCATAAAGAAACAAAACACAAGGCAATAGGCACCACAATTCAGCAAAGTGTAGAATGAATGGTAGCCCGCTGGAGAAAGAAATAGAGGGCACATGTTGATTGAACTACTCAACTAACAACAAAAATGTGATCATGTTTGTGTAAAATAATTGCTATAAAAATAGTAAGAGTACTCTTTATTTATAAACATCTTATACATTATCGATAGCATTTTTAATTTTAAATAGTCAAGATTTTTGTGCACTCCACTAATGTTCTATATTTTGACCTTTTATTTTACTTTCTCAACAATATTTATTGATTTCTCATCATATTTTATTTAATATAATTTTTATATGTCAACGGTCAATCAATTTAAAAGTGGTTTGCATAGTTTAAGGAGTAAGAAATTGATATCTCTAACTTGTCAAATGCAATAATTGTACATTAGCCCATGTTGGGTGGTGATTGAAATCAGATTTTTAGTAAATATTGATAAAAGTTGACGAAATATATTGTTGAAAAGTTATGAATCTCATAAAATGCGTGCTTAAAATTAACAATTGACTTTAACTTACATTAAAATCTTTATTTTAAGCACTATCAAATAGGGTCTAAGAATGGAGACTAAATTTGACTCTCTAAATTTGTAGTGCTAAACACATTATCTATTTTTAAAAGTTAAAATAGATAATCTCTTGAAACTTATTTTTAAATATTAATTTTTTAAAATAAATATTATTTTGTATTTAGAGAGTCTCGATCATCTTCAAGAAACTGTTTAAATATAAAATGTTCTTTATTTTAAAGAGTAAATAATAAAGTTTATACTTCAAAAACTCTTTAAATTAATACATTAAAATATAGAGCGAGTCTATCATTAAATACATTAAAATATAGAGCGAGTCTATCATTAAATACATTCAAAATATTTTAATTTTCAATGAAGAAAAATCATACAATAATTTAGAGGGAAGCTAATTAAAATAAGAGATGGGAAAAATTATAAATACTTTTTGGGAGTAGTAAAATTAAGTATTAAATATAAAAAAAATCTGTTGAAGTACTTAAAAATTTGTACTCTTTAAATTTATTGTCTAAATTATAAAATATGTTCTTTAAAAATAGAAAATCTCTTGAAAATGCTCTAATATATGAATTAAGGTAGGAGAAAGGACTATAGAGAAAAAACGAGAATGTCAGAAAAAGAGGAGCTAAAGAAAGCTGAAGCCACTGAGCAAGGCCTTTTCGGCCCAAAACAAATAATAAAGAATCTTGATTTCAATACTTTAAGGATTTTGTTACTTGTACATCAAAATTGTATATAAGATGTTACATAATATGATGTAGAGAAAAATTTAACTGACAAATGATAAGAGTGTCATGTGACATTATGTAATTCATGAGGTATATGTAGCATGATTCATATTTAAATGCAAACACGTCTGGCGCGGCTAGGAGAATAATTATATGTGGCCATCTCAATATATAAAATGCAAACACATCCCGCGTGGCTAGGAAAGTAAATTAAACGTGGCTGTCCCAATATTTAAAATGCAAACCGGTGTGGCTAAGAAAGTAATTTGAAAGTGGCCCATCCTCGACCCAGCTATTCAACTCACCAAAAAGTAATGAGGCCTGAGACGACCCACGATGGGTTAGTCAATTTTTTTTTTGAATCCTTTTTTCAGAATATATTTAGGACTAAGTTCAACTGAAGATGGAGAAGTAAAAGTTTTAAATCATTCCTCAATGCCGGTTGAAACATATCATACAAAATTAAAGATTGAAGCATATACACCCAAACTAGGTTGGCACATATTTAACTATCAACTATTCACATTGTTACATTTTACATAAATGTGTACAAATCTACGTATATCATCTACGAACACGCAATTTTCAGTTCTTATTTAAACCATTCAACCATCTATTCTACATCAGTCCCTTCCACCTTCCTTCGAAGAACTTGACCCAGAGTTATAATATGGATAGAGAGGTTCATCATCTTCATGGAACTCATACAAATTTACCACATTGAATGTACTAAAGATACCCATAGAAGCTAACAAATCAATAATGTAGGTATTGTTGTTGATTCCCTTAAGTACTTTAAAAGGCCCATACTTTTTCAGTTTCAGCTTGTTGTAAGTATCAACGAGAAATCTCTCCATTCTTAGAAACGTCATCATTGAGTCTCCTTCCTGGAATTGTTTATCCCGTCGATTTGAATCTGCTGATGCCTTATACTTTACATTAGTCTTCTTCAACTTCTGCTTTACTTCATTATGGACTGCTAGCACCTCTTCTACTAGATGTTGAGTAGCAACAGTTACTATTGCCTTTGGTCAACTTCACGAACCTGCCTGAAGCACTATGAACTACGTTGTTGTATGGAAACCCGACCTAAGGTAGTGTAAGATCCTATTGTTTAGGCTTATTTCCACAAACATATTGAATCATATTTCCAAGGGTATGGTTAGTGACTTCAGTCTGTTCATCAATATGGAGATGGGTAGCGTGCTTCAATTCAAACTTGTCCCAAACAACTTGCACAACGTAATCCAAAAGTATCCCACAAACTTTGTATCCCGATCTGATGTGATAGACTTGGGAACTCTATGCAATCGAACAACCTCCTCGAAAAATATTTTGGCAATATTTCATGTATCCGAAGTCTTCCAGCATGCTATAAAGTGAGCCATCTTGTAAAATTTATCAACTACAAGAAAAACGGAGTCTATGCATCGCTGAATACGAGGAAATCCCAAAACAAAATCCAAGTAAGATCTTGCCATATGTCTTGAGGAATAGAAAGTGGCATGTACAACTCAGTATTTTGCACTTGACCCTTCGACACATGACAAGTACAACATTTTCTGATTATGTCTCCCACATCGTGTTTCAACTGTAGCCAATAATATATGGCTTCTAAACTAGCTATTGTCTTGTCATTCCCCAAGTGTCCACTTAGACCTTCACTATGCAGATCTCGAATCAGCTTTTCACATAGAGATGAAACGGGATTGCAAAGCTAGTTGCCTTTGAACAATTTTCCATCACTAATATAAAAATCAACTACTGATTGACGATTCACACACTTGCTCTAAATCTCTTTAAAGTTAGGATCATCTGCATATAATTCCTTCAAGCACTCAAACCGAACAATTTGTGATAGCAAGCAAAGAGGCTCTCCGACTAAGGGCAAATGTAACTTTATTTGTAATTTCAGATTTATGTTTAATCACAAAAGGAAATATCTGGAGAAAATTCACCCATCGAGAATGCATTCGTTCTCTTTTCGGAATTGTATTATGGGTACAAATCGGAGCTCGACTGCCCCACCAGCACTATTACGCTTTTTTCCTTTTTAGTTCAATTCTTTTTCAATCCATTTAACCTTCTGTTCTACATTATAAATTAAGGGTTGTGCTACATATACATAACAATTTACTTAATGGTTTATCAATAAATGATGTGATGTGATTTAATTGGATTAAAATCTCATTAATCAAATAATTTCCCCACTTATATTTT
>CAIGRP010030514.1:0-13532 GCA_903798385.1 Fraxinus cuspidata
CTGAAAGTAGAATAGTTGCTCGTGTACAATTTGTGCTTCCAGTTCTACAGTAATTCTCATAAAACTTCTTCCGGAATCTCTCTCCAAATCCATTTCTCTTTACTTATTCAACAAACCAGATAAACTTGCATCAATGAGAAATATCCACTTCATCAATTACGATCAAAACTTCACTAATTTATACAATACATAGAACAGCCATCATTACTCGCAAAAGGGACCCTTTTGTCTAATTAACAACAACCGCGTCCCCCGAATTTTACGGTCCATTGATAAAAACTGAGATTGTTTAATTTTAGAATTTTACAATAACTTTATTATTCTAGGAAATAGAACGCAACAGAAGAATTTAGAGAAATAAATAAATACCTGAGTAGATTTGGACCAAAAATAGGGTTTGCAATCGGTTGTAAGTGGTGGTTTTTGTTTCACTTTTTCACAGCTCTATTCAATAATTTTAGTGCTGTTTCTGTTCTTCTTCCGATTTTTTCGATGAAAGGAATTTCGATTTGGAAGTCCAGTTTCTGGATTAACAATTAGTGGGATGAAGATGTTGGGGCCTTGCTAAGAATTTAAAAAGATCGAGGGCTGTTTTGCAATAATTTGAAATAGGGCAATTTTGACATTTGCGATATTTTTCTTTGAAAAGTTAAATTAATTTCTCAAAAACACATTCTTCCCATCATGCCATCACACGGAAACCAAGCATGTAATAAGCGGAGAAAAAAGCCATTTGCCCCGACTCAATGACAGGGACAAAAATAGGGGCACCAATCATTGAGCCGAAATATAAAACATGTCTCATAAGTAGAAATCAATGTACACGAGTTTAATAAAGTTTTCACCTTTAAACAAGGGCGCCAATCATTGAGTTGAAATATAAAACGTCTCTCATAAGCAGAAATCAATGTACACGAGTTTAATAAATCATTGAGTCGAAATATAAAACGTCTCTCATAAGCACAAATCAATGTACACGAGGTTACTAAAGTTTTCACCTTTCTACATTGATCTGTGAGGAAATTAATAAAGTTTATCCCATTTTCATTTAAAATCAATATTTCAAATTTCTATTTGAAATGTAACAAATAATACTATATATTGAACACAAAACTTGTATTTCTATTAAAAATTAATGTAGTGCAATAATATCATGTTATACTATCATATGTTACTTTTGATTAAAAATTTCACATCTTACATGATAACATATTTATATTAACCATATTACTTGGTTATTTACTTTAAGGTGGATCATTATTATCGGTAGCACTTCAACAAAAAGTTTTTTTTATAAGTAATTATTTACATGTTCACGTTCACTTGAGATGTTACTATGTATTTTGCTTATAAATAATCTTTCACGATTTAAAAAATAATCATTTATTGGATTGGTTTTTCAATAGTGTTCGGTCAGAATCTCTTATTGACTCTGCATCATTGATTTTAACCCATGACCAATATGAGCTCCCAGCTTTCTTCGTAACTCCTGAAACTTCTTTGTAGTGGCTCCCTTCCACGTCTCATTTCAGAGGAAACCTCAAAGTGGGATCACTCAATAATTAAAAAAATCCACCTTCACCCTGCCATTGAAAAATTCACCATTACCATCCCAAATTCTGCACCACATTTCTCGCAAAATTTGCTTTCAATCAATTACCATAAAATCAGAAGGAAAATTTTGAATATTGCTAATTAGATTCTTTCTCCCAATTTCGCCAAGCATAAAATTGTTGAAAAATATAATTTCATCAGAACTGTGACTTGCATCATAAGTAACATTAAAACATCACCTGGATTTGTCACGCTAATTACCTACTTTAATATCTAAAATCATAAATGAGAAATTGAATAAGTGCGACAGTCAATGGTCGTGGCAATGTAGACTGGTGAATTTATTCAAATTTGAAACCAAATTTTGAAAATGTAGTGATAGTTGATGGAGAAGATGGTAAAGGTAAATCTAGTCTTTAGATCTCAAATTATTTAGATATAAAACAAAATATTAAAAATGTGGCAATAGATAGTAAAGAAGGTGGGGGTGAAGAAGGATGACGATGATTAGTTGTGGAGGAATCATCGATGGTTACGAAACACGGCACAGAGTCATATGGTGAGAGGTAGATGCGAGTGGGATAGAGAGATTAGAGCTAGTATCACGTAAACTATGATTAGGATTTTCACATATTTTAAGAATGTGTAAGAGGGTGTTTTACTATTTTTCATTAAGTGTTTTAGTAAGTAGGGTAGATTTTAATAATAAGATTAAAAGGAGAGAATTTTTAGAATTTTTTTTTTTCATTCTAAAAAGTTGGTATTTGAACTAATTTCCCTTACATATATAGGGTGGGCGGCCCAGAAATATTGGACAGAAGACATATTTGGGCTACTGTTAATGATGCAAAATATAGCCTGAACCGGTGAAAATGAAAATTGATGTAATAGCACTAAAATAGATATATTATCAATGTTATTATTTATAACTTTTTAATACTTCGCCTATTGCCAGATTTTAAAAGTCTCCATGTTTGATCCACATTCTTAAAAAAATATATTATTTAAATACTCGTTTTTTACAATACAATCTTCGATAAAATAATATTATACGCAAATCCAAAACATTTTCTTCATTTTTTGACCACATATTTTTCATCAAATCATTATTTAAAATACATTATTTTCCTCGAGAACAAGGGAATGTCCATAAAAATTAGCTTAATAGATCCAAGTTTTTTGTCCATTGACTAATCATGGAAAGCAAAATGCAGTCAATTTCTTTTTCAAAATTGATAATAACTCTCCATTGAATGCAAATGTCATCATGCCCGTCAAAGCTTGAAGAATTAGGGTTTCAAGTGCGACAATTTGCATACGAAGGCAAATTGAAACCATTGCTGAGACACGAATATGCAAATGTTCTCTCCATTGATTCTTTAAAGATAATTGCCTAAGATCTTCTATCTAATCTAATATATAATATATTAAATATCACTTTAAACGATAATCATTTTTTGGACGATTTTAATTTTCCTACTATTTAATTATTTCAATAATACATTACTTTTCATTTTTCAATATGCCCCTGTTTGGTAACTGTTTTGGCCAAAACTGAGAATACAATTTATGACCGTTATATCTCTCAGTGGGACCAGTCGTGCACCAGTTTTTGACTTGGAAGGAGGCTTTTTACGAAGTTGCCATCACTTCTTTCAGAGAGAATTTTATTTTAAAGGGCAAATTGGTAATTTAGACAAATTCGGTAAAAAAAACTGGCTCCCTTCTGACGATTAAACTGTATAACGTTTAGAATTCATCTAAAAATGAGGTAAAAATGAGAACCAAACAAGCGCTATGTAATAAATACTACAAAATTCTTGTCACGTATAAGTTTCGTGTTATTAATTCTCAATTAATTAACATTCACATGTATCTTGACTTGATGATTTTTGATCTATATGAATCTAGAGTTAATATAGATGAATTTACTTCTATTCATGTATTTAAGAATTTTAACAAGTGTTTAAATTGGTGTATTAGCAATCAATTCTTATGTACCAAATGTAGTATAAAAAGTTACTCATTTGTAATATTTTTATCCTTATTATTATTTTTAGTTCGTTTGAGACTCATCAAATCATCCCAACAAATTGAAATAAAATATTGCTTTTACAGCACTTTTAAAATATTGTAGAATAACATTCAACGCACGTTCAACTCTGACTTGTAGGTTCAAATGGTTCGATGGTTGGTGATTGAAGTCATAGTGATTAAAATTGGACTGAATTAAACTAGCCGGTCCGAAGGGTTAACTGACCCTAGAAATGACTTGAGCTACTAGCCTACTATGTTGGACCACATAGCAAAGGACCCGACCAAAGCCAGTAATAATTGGACGGGTTTGGAGTGAAAATCAAAACCTGACGAACTGATCCAACACCTAAAACACTGGTGCATGGTTGCTCTTGGTTAGTATGTGGACCAAAATGTATATCTAGGCAAAGTTTCCGCACAAATAAAGAAGAGGATATAAGTTATTCTTAACATTATTTTCCTTTTTAAATTAAATTTTATTAAAATATAAAGTTTAGCACTGATTCACTAGTCCAACAAGTGATCCAGCCGTTGAATTAGTGACCCATGGTTTTTTTTTTCAGATCAGCATCCGGCTCGGGTCTTATAACTATAATTTAAGCTTTCTTACCACCTATTAATTCGTCGAATATTTGTGTCGAATCAATTGAGTCACATGCATGCCAAGAAAATCCAATTAAGAGAATCTGTAACATTTATGGGCAAGTATTTATGAATCGTTTATGAACGGCAAGGAAAAAAAAAAGATCAAATCAAATTTTGTCCACACATTTTATAGAATCCACAAGTACTACTAACTTATTATTCACCGTTTATTTCTATTTATTTATATATAAAATTGTTTATAAACAAAACAAGCTTTAAGAAACTATTTTATAAGATACTATTTATTTTAAATAGTAAATGCTTGAATAAAACTCCAACAAACTTTTTATTTTAACTTTTTAAAATAGATAATGAGTTTGGCTCTTTACTTGCTTTCCCCTTTTGTAAAGTCAAACTATTCTCTATTTGTATTTTGTAATAAATTTCAAGTTTCTTTACTCCATTATTTGATTATTTAAGTAATATTTGAATACTTTTTAGCCATGGCACCTCGCTTGGTCGTATAAAATATATCATGCCCTTATTTGATTTCCATTTTTTTCAAAATATATTCTCCATTTCTTCTTTTTAATAACTCATTTTTCAATAATATAATATTACATGGAAACTCAAAACTTCTCTTTATTTTTTAATCACACATTCTTTATCAATATACTATTCTAAAATGCATTCTTAACTTTTTTAATGGAGCTCAAACATGCACTAAATAGAAATTGAGGGTAAAATAGTAAATATTTATTAACAAAAATTAAATGAAGAGCCAAACTAAATTGTATTATTAGTGCACAAAAAGTTTTCGAAGATACTTTTTAAAATTAAATAGATGTAGATGCCTGAACCTAAAAATGATTCAGAAGGTGGGCACCAATGATGTTTTTTTGATCGCAAAGATGAGATAGGGATGGTGGCAGAATGATTGGATGATATGAATGTATATGACGACGACTGAAAGTGATGGAGATAGTAATGAAATATCCCAAATGGACCGATTATTCTAATGAGATGGTAGTTTCGAAGTCTCAAAAGACTCGGTCATCTTAGGATGGAGTAAGCATGGCGAGTTGAAGGAGTGCTACTTTTGTCACACGTGGTAAGATTCGATTTTACTCTTAGCTTACAGCTTCTAAAAAGATGGAGGGAGTTGAATTGACTTGCACACTGAGAAATTTATCCTTTAAACTCCACGTGGTACTGTGCGATAGGCATGACGTATAGCAAGATCGATAAATGGGTTGAATATGGGCGTGTGCACACACAAAAGTTTGGTCCGGAGAATATCCAATATGTATGAATTGGGTTAAGAGACCAGTGGACAATTTTGGACCACCACAAAAATTAAAAATGCTTAAAGTAGAATTTTGTTGAACTTAAGTAGAACATTTTTTTTTTTTTTAATTTTTTTGGCAGCAACATCTCCGGATCAGCCAAAAATATTTTATTCACAATTACCAACAAATATTATCTATTTGTCCACAACCCGTTTATATCTATTTATTATTTAAACCAATAATGATAAAACTCTCAAACATGCCTTAATCTAACTCGATGGGCTCTGGTCTTTCCTGTTTATAGGAAGGTGATAGTGTCAAATGTAATAGTAATATATATCCAAGATTGATAATTAAAAAGTTTTGTAATTTATTGCACTTATTCATTTAATATCTACACAATACAATATTGAAATTAATTTTTTGTGTTGTAACTTCATACAAAGTTAAATTGTTATAAAGATGGGTTTAAATTTATATTTTTACGATCTCATAAAAAATGTTAGAGATATGATAAACACTTGCGATATGTTAATAAAGTAAATTAGATAGCATGTCTAGGCATTAATAGATTTTGTTTGTAATACTGTAATGTACATTAAAAATAGCTCGATGATAATTCTTTTATAGAATGGAAAAACATATTCTCTTTATTACTTCAACAGGCACTACAATTGTCCCTGACCTCCATTACATTGCAATGTTATTCAAGAAACATATGCCATTATTCAAAGGAAACAAAAATATCCATCCAAAAACTATTAAAACTTTGACATTATTCCTTTTTTTTTAAGGGAACTTTGACATTATTCTGCAGTCCTCAGCAAATTGCTACTCAGTTTGCTGCAAAAAGAAAAAGCCAAATTATAAATCAATAAATTAATGCCATTTTAATCAAATAATGTAAAAAAAATATTACACATTATATGCATGTTTATTATATGCATGTTTGATAGAGCGAATTAAACATTTTGTACAATTGTAAATCAGTAGAAAGATTAATTTTTTTTATTATTATATTGTCGAATACGACATAATATAATACCAAGAAGGAGAGATAACAAACCACCACAAGAGAGAGAAGGGAGGTTGCACAGTGCTGGAAGACGGGCCGCAATACGGAGAGTATTGCAAATGCAGTCATGTTCCAGGCCTTGTAAAGCAGTGCAGCAGTCGGGGCTAGGGCTGGTGTTGGTTGCGCCAGGCACCACAAATTGTGCACACACATTCAGATTTGCAAGTGAATTTGAACAAGTTTGTGTCTGAGATTGAGCAATTTGGTTCTGTAAAACCAATGCCATGAGCATCACCGCTAGCCATTTGGGGCTTGAAAATACAGATTTTATTGCTGCCATAATAAGAATTTTTTGTGTTTTCGTAAGGGATTGTTGTGTTTTAGGGATTTCCACTCCTATTTGTAGTTAACAAGTGGTAAACATTTGCATGACTTACCTAATTGAAATTTGGCTCACAAGACTTGTGTTTTTGTTACACGAAAAATGTTTTCTTGCATCTTGAGTTTGAAGCAAATCGATAAAATGTTAGCATTTCTTATTTTTTATACTCTACCGCCCATGTTTGGTATGGATTAAAATCTAGTTTAAAGTAATATAATCTTATTATCATCTTTATTTAGCTTTTAAACTAGCGCATACTAAGCCCCCTGTTGGGCCCCATTATTTGGTATTATAATTTTTGGAATAATGTTTTTTTGGAGAATAAATGGTTGAAAAGAAAGGAAAAGTTTTTAATTTGCATGCAATATTATTTTAATTTATTTTTTAGAAATATTAAACTGTGTTTTTATTTTAAATTGCATTAAAAAGTAAATCTTTTGTATTCATAAATAGCAATTCAATAATTTTCTGTTGATTTTGTTTAAAAGCCTGTAGATTCCAAAATAAAAATTGTACCAAAATGCTTGTAATATGAAAACACATTAAAGGCCTACTAGGGAGTTTTTCTTTCTTTCTTTCTTTCTTTTTTTTTCTATAGATTTTGAACCTTTTCTGAATGGCATTGTTTATAAGTTAGGAAAATCAGTGCTTATTACTTTTTTTGGGGCCCTGATTTTGAGTGGTTTAAAAATAATCCAAAATCTAGTATATTTTTGATCGTCTTTCTCAATTCACAAAATCGATGAGACCCCTAAAGAATAATTACTTCCAACTCACATATTTTGTTTAAAACTAACTTATAAATAAAAATACATTAACTAAAAAAATTATTTATAAGCAAAAAATTAATTTATAACTAAAAAAAATACTTATAAAATTTAAAAAAAAAAACAATTTTGTATAAAAAATGCTTATAAAGTAAAAATAGTACTAATAAAAAAAACTCACTTATAAAATATAAAAGTTACTTATAAGTAAAAAAATCACTTATGTGTAAAAAATTATTAAAATCACAATTTAACTTAATATTATTTATAACTTAAAATTTTAATTATAAGTAATATTTCATTTTTAGTAAAAATTAATATATCTGTAAAAATTGCTTAAAAGTAAAATATCACTTTATGAATAAAAATTTATAAATTGAAAATTTCACTAAGGGCTTATATTTTTTTCTTTTAAAAAAGTTTCAGAACCATTGGATAATAAACTCCTTGGAATTTTTAAAAAATCTCTACTAAAAACCATCCAAATTGAACCCTCAAAAACGTCCAGCTACTTCAATTGGTTAGATTGGTTTCTGCTTAAAAATATGTTTTACTCATATAGTAATGTATTTAGTTGTTCGCGACATTTCTACTTGAAATTTGGTGTTTGCATTTAATGATGTTCTATGTTTCTTTAATTCTAGACATAACAGTAGGCAAATATTTTAAGGTTGAAACGAGCTTCATGCAAAAAAACTTGAAAAATTGCAACAAATTACACGTTTTTGAGAAATACGATTACTAGTATTATTTTCTAGGATTTAGGAATAATCTTCTCTCAACATGTTTAATCCGTTCATTTTATTTTAATGCAACAAATGTTCTACATTATCGTAGCTAGATGTTCCGTTAGTTTATTGTTTACCTATTATAAACATGAGATATTGGACGTACTTGAAGTTTTTCATTGAGTTGTGAATTGCTTCGAGCTAGTCTAATGATATTTGTCATTTTGTTGGGATGTTGGTATTTGAAAAAAAGGTTTGTCATACTACATTTGATTATTCAAAGCTCTTGCCCAAGTAGTTATTTTCTTTGGTTGGTGAGCCTGCATGTTGCTTATAGCTTTTGTTACATTGTGAATTCATTTGTCCAGGAGACCAATCAAATGCTCAAGAATGGGATTGACTTGATAATTTGTACACACGACTCTTTGAAACTTACTATCTTATCCTTCATACGCTACATGGAGAGGTAATTTTTGACTCCTCAAATTTGCACTAATGTGACTTTATCAACAACTGAAACATACAATATTTTGCCGTCCATTTTCGAACATGCAATTTTTCTATTGTATAATGTAGCTTTATGTTTAGTGAAGTTATTAAGAACAAAGCCTCTTTGGCTTCTATTTTCCTTATTTGTAATAGATACCTTTGTCCATTTTCAATTGTATCTCTCTCTTACCGTAAACCAGGCCAATTATATCTTAATAATCGAATATATCACAACCGTTAAAAAATCACTAAACCGGCCAACTAAACGTTTAACCAGTGAACCAGTAACGGTTTTACCCGATTTTCCAAGTTTCTTAATATACATTTTTTTACTTCCTTACTGGGCCAACGCATTAAAGTAAAGGCCCATTCATTAATGATGAATTGCTTGCTGGTTTTATAAAGTCACCTCCCTTCAAGTTATAGAAGAACTTTCGATGTTGGATATATGTTATGCCCAAATAAAATTATTTTCAAAATACTGTTGGCTTTCAATTTTTAATTTATTTTTGGCCCAACAAAGTAAATAAAAATTTTCACTTCAATCTTTTTTTTTTTTTTCGATTTTCAAATTTAACTTAAAATTCACTTCATCGTTAGCATAATAATTTTAGACATCATATTCTATAAGCTCAAACGATTTTAATTTTAACAAAGCAAATTATTTTAATATATTGATTGTTAGTTCTTGAAGTGTCAAGACCAATTGTATAGTAACAAGTATAATAAAAAAAATGAATGGATTTGTATTTAATTTGAATTAATGGTATGAAAATTAAAAAAAAAATTGTAGTTATAGTATTTTATTATCAGTGTGTATTTATTTGTTGCATCCGATTTGACTCCGATTTGACCTCGGTGGAACCTTTGACCCTTAACCTTTTACGGGTTGATGTTCGAGTCGATTTTCAAAACATTGGTAATTACATTAAGATTTGTTAAATCTATATTTGTGTTCTTAGTAGATTGTTGGTTATGTAGGCTTGTGATATTTCGTGTTTGCAAATTCTAAATAAATCTTATGGTTATTTTCATGTTAATTTTGTTAGCGTGAAAGCAACCCCATTTTACATCCCGGTGGATCTAAATTCAAAATTTGCTCCAATGAAAGATCTAAAAAAATTGGAAACAAGCAAGTTAGTAGCTTTTTGCATCATGTGAATTTCACATGTAAATCTAAAAATAGATGTAAATTTACATACTTTTTTATATTTGCTGCCGAAACATGCACTTGCATTTCTTTTGCATCTCTTCATTGGAGAAGTTTTCGGCCAGTTTGGAGATTTAAATCACAATTTAGATCTAATTTAGAGCATTATTAGAGATGCTTTGAAATTAATTATGCATAAATGATCTGAAATTTTGTTGTATTGTCATTTGACTAGACCTTATGAATTATACTTAGATTAAAAGTCAGCCCTTTACTGTATATTGAATCATCCTAGTGTGCATCATTAATTTGAGCAATCTAATTGATTTGACACTTAATACAATCTTATAATTTTTAACAGATTCATGAAGTCAAAAAAAATGGGTTTCTTGTAATCGAGTATGCATACACAATATTGCTGTGTTGAATGTGTGAACGCTCAACACTACTATGTATATAGAAGGCTTGGTTTTATTAATTTATTGAATCATCTTAGTGTGCTTCATTTCTATAAGTTCACACATGTTTTCTTTATGCCTTCTTCACTT
Source organism: Fraxinus cuspidata (assembly GCA_903798385.1). Lineage (NCBI taxonomy): Eukaryota > Viridiplantae > Streptophyta > Magnoliopsida > Lamiales > Oleaceae > Fraxinus > Fraxinus cuspidata. The sequence continues at coordinate 10,545 of CAIGRP010030514.1, forward strand.
CAGGATTTGGTGCTACGTAAAACTTCCTTGTGAAAGTACAAAAAACTGATGCGATGATTTCAGGTGTATTTGGATTGATAGGAAAAAGCACAATTAGAGTGGAATCATCATGTGCGGGTTATTCTTATTGAATAATGTAATTCATAGTGAGGACTACATGTAGTCGTTCTACGTCATATACATGTGACGGTTTGTTATTTAATATATTAATGTGATAATTTTTTATTGCCTCATGTATCAAATAACAAATTGTCACATGTGTGCTATAAAAGACGACTGCTTATAGAAATGTGGAGATATGTGGTGTCTATAATCCTTACAGGGTATGCATACACAATATTGCTGTGTTGAATGTCTGAACGCTCAACGCTACTATGTATATAGAAGGCTTGGTTTTATTAATTTATTGAATCATCTTAGTGTGCTTCATTTGTATCCCATTTCTATAAGTTCACACGTGTTTCCTTTATGTCTTCTTCACTTCAGGATTTGGTGCTACAAAAAACTGATGCGATGATTTCAGGTGTATTTGGATTGATAGGAAAAAGCACAATTAAAGTGGAATCATCATGTGCGGGTTATTCTTATTGAATAATGTAATTCATAGTGAGGACTACTTGTAGTCGTTCTACGTCACATACATGTGACGGTTTGTTATTTAATACATTAATGTGATAATTTTTATTGCCTCATGTATCAAATAACAAATTGTCACATGTAACGATATTTTCTGCTGACGAATATCTTTTCACTATAAATAACATTACTCATTCTTATTTGATGGAAATCTAAATTGTTATAATTTTGTTTGACTTCATGTAGTTTCGAGCCTTAAAATTATGGAATGAAATAAATTTCTTTGTAGTTTATATACCTTGATTGCCGGTTTGTGTATTTTTAAAATTTTAACGTTTGAAATAATATTAATTCATAGTAAAATATATATCAATATAAACATCAATGCTTTTTTTTTTAAGGTAAACTAACTAGAATTAGCAAAGAAAACACTTATGGAAGTTTGTTACTAATTAGTAATTACTTATGGAAACATTCAGTCGGGTCATAGCTATCGGAAATTATGTTGCTAAATTAATTTATCGATAATTGTCGATGAAAATTTTGTTGTCCTTTCGTCCATGAATTATCGATGATTTATATTTCGTCGGTAAACTATCAAGGTGACCTTCGCTTGTGAAATTTTCCATCGGTATTTGCCATTGCCAACAAAAATAAGGGCATAAGTGATGAAAGTTTTCATCGTTGTTGCCACATTTTTTAGTAGTGAATGAATCAAAACAACTTAAATCTATTGGGAATGAGGTATACTTTGTCATTTTTATTCTTCTTTCACTAATGTGTTGACTAGAAGTTTCATTTTCATTAACACATTTTGACAACAAACCCAAAATAGAGAGATAAATTACCTATCCTAGTAGTGAATACTGAAATAGCAAGAATTAGATCGCACGTTCTAAACTATGACATTCATATAAATTTTAACAAACAAGATGAAGCCACTACAATTGAAAATACGATATATGATTAAAAGGTTGAAGCAAGTTTTAGGAACTTTACCAGCTCTGATATGTTCCGATCAATCTTAGTTCATAGATACTTCAAGCATGTTGATCTTAACGTCAACCGGGACTACATTCATCATCCAAACAGGGTTTTTAATCAGACTTGCAGCAAATCCATTAAGGAATGCATACATATCTAGGAATTTCCAATGCCTTTCCTGCTGTTAAAGTTGGTTATTAACGATCTTATTTTATAGAATAACCGAATTAATGAAATAAAATGTCATAAAATAATTTCTCAAAATTTAAAATTAAATGTATTTTTTTATTTTTTGTTTTAAGAAAGAGTTTTTTAGAATGACAAATTAACAGCATTTTCAATACTCTAAAAACAAACCTTTAAAATAGAAAACTGGAAATGAATTGAAAATTGAAATACAGACCAAACGGATCTTTATTTATATTGAATTTTTTTAAATGCTTCACTTATTTTAAGACTTTATTTTTATTTACTTAAGTTAATATAAAAATCTCATAACTCACATGGTAACTACAATACTATCAAATGATAAAATATTGAAAGAATAATTTTTAAATTAAATAGTAAATTGTAAATTAAGCCAATGTTTAGTAGTAAAGTTCATTTTTTTTTTTGGGAAAATTGAGTTTGAAATAGTGATTTTTTTTAGAGAAAGTGAGATTAAAAAATAGGAAAAAGTTTTGAGTTTATTTACAAAATATTATATTGTGTAAATGTGTGGTTGAAAATAAATTTGAAAAAAAAAGAATTTTAAAAATGGATGACAAAAAGAATTTGTTCTTCTCTTTATTTTTATATAATTTTAAGTTATTTTCATCATTTGAAAAATTCAAAGTTATTGGGTATTTCGTTGTAAAAATTAAATTTATTTATTTGCGTAATTGAATAATTATTTCTCGTGGGATCGACAATCAAAATTTGTTTGTCCACTTTATACTTGTACACGATATGTGCGCTTACGGTATACATTTTTTTAGCAAACAATATATCCACATAATTTTTATAAATTTTGTGGGTAAAATTCAACCACCTCAAAGTTTGATGAGCAATTGAAGACGATTTTCAAAATATAAATGAGTAATCGAAGATGTTTTTCAAAGTTTAGAGAAGAATGAAAGAGGTTTCTTATGTGACATTTTGATAATATGTCACCTGTGCATTCCGTCGGTCACCTTAGTTCATTAAATGTTTAAAATGAATGTTATGTCAATAAATAATGTTTGACATTTAAATAAATTAAGCTGTGAAAATCAGTGTTCTAAAAAGCGCGCCTAGGCGGGAAGCGTGATGAAAACGCCTCGCCTTGAGCCTAAGCGGGAATTAAGTGGTCAACGACAATGTTGACCGCTTAATGCTCGCTTATGTGTTCATATGTAGGGATGTCAACAATTTAGTTCAGGGTCAGTTCGGCCAAAACCATAACCGCAC
>CAIGRP010030517.1:0-31872 GCA_903798385.1 Fraxinus cuspidata
AGAGAGACAGAGGGGAAGAAGAGAGACAGAGGGGAAGAAGAGAGATAGGGGAAGAGAGAGGCACGAGAGAGAGAGAGACGGCAGTAAAGGATAGAAGAGAACAGGTTTTCCATTTCCTAATTTTTGAAAACAATTTTTCAAAATGTCAAAAAGAAGACATTTTTAACTATCTCAAAATAAACACTCAAAACAAAAGACACAAAATGAATTCAAAACTCAAAACACAAAATTAAAACACAAAGAGAACGGTCCCTAATTTTTCTTCAAATTCATTTTTAGTCATACATTCTCTCAATCAAATAATTTCACACATAAATTCAAAATTTTCTTCTACTTTTCAATCACACGAAGAGATTTTTTTTAGTGGTAATTTAAAATTTGATGTTTCTAAAAAGAGAGGGCTCGAACAAACTCTTATATTGTTTGTGATGTTTTTTTAAGAATGACTTGATTCGACTCACGACTTTGTATAGGAATCCCTAGAGCATGATATCTGGTACAATGCATACAATGTTAATTAGGTTGAGTACCATTTGTGTAAAAATGCCAAAATGGGTACATACATGGTGCGTTTGGGTCACATTATTTTGAAATAATCTATTTTGAAATAGTTGAATGATAAATAGTGTGTGGTTGAAAAAAGAAGAATTTTTTATTGATCTAATGAAAAATATTATTTTATTAAAGAATGTATCATCGAAAATAAGTATAAGAATGATAATGAAAATTTTAAATTTGGTTCAAATCAAAGCGCCAGATGGCAGGGAAATGGTTTTTGTTTTATTGGTCCACGAACAGTCACCTCTATTCTTGTAAAAGCTGCTATATAGCCTATAAAACTAGTGTTTGATCATTACCATTTGCCATCCTCCTGCTTTCCCACGATCTGCTCTACTGCTTGTACCCACCAACTCATATCAGCATATAAGAAAGATAGACATAGAAAGAGAGCAGAGTAAAAATGGGCGTGCCTTCATTTTACCGATGGCTGGTGAAGAAATATCCTAAGATAGTGGTTAATGCCGCAGAAGAAAAGGGGGAATTTACAGATCATAATTTGCAGAACAAAAATGGAGAATTTGATAATTTTTACATAGATATGAATGGAATAATACATCCCTGTTTTCATCCTGATGATAAAGTATGTTCATCTTTTTTTTTTTTTTGGCTGTTCAAATTTATGTCATAGAATTATTAATTTTGCAATTCCTTGCAGTGTTTTACAACTTTTTCTGCTTATTTTCTTTACTTTTAAGAGTTGATGGCCAGTCGACGAATCGCCTTCTACTTTACTCTCTGTTAAGCTATCCGTTTGTGATTATTATATGGCATGTTTGGCTAGGAAGAAAAATAAGTTAGAATCTTTTTTTAAGTTCCTTTTCCTTCTTTAATTCTGTTCCAATATTGTACAATCTGCAATGACAAACAAGTCATTAATGTGGCATATGAAATGATTTCCATTTTTTCCCAATTGGTAAAATTTAAGCGAATTTCTTGCAAGATATACTGTACACCATGTCAAAGAGCACCTGTGAATGAATTTTTTTCATTATTTTTCCCTTTTAAGTGCATCATACTTCAGTATTTATGTGGCACAATTCTGAATTTTGTGTTTTTTGTTTTCAGCTTTTTCCTCCTACAACGTTTGATGAGGTATTTGACAATATCTGTGAGTATATTGATCGACTTTTCAACATAGTAAGACCACGAAACCTTTTATATTTAGCCATTGGTGAGTAATGTTCTTTCTCTTTTTTTACTCTTCTTATAAAATCTGTTGCATATTTTCCGCAGATACGAAGGAAAAAGGCTATTCTTTTGCTGATTTTAGTCAATTTCATATGAATAATATTTATTATAATGACAGTGATGATAAAATAAAAATTTACTTATATAGCTCTATTTTTAGGTGCCCGAAAAAGGGAATCAATTTATAAACTCCTATTGAAGGACCTTTAATTCGATTTAGAGCTTCTTCTTGGCATCACTTCACCTAAAGAGGTTTCTTGGTTCGGAAATAACACTCTAATACCGTAGCCTATCTCATAGCTGTAACTTCGTCAACAACTTTTGAGTTACAACTTACAAAGCTTCTTTGTCAGCCGAATTACTAATTTCATACCATATATAATCTTCTTCCACATTATCAGTCAAAATTTTTCATAGTCACGATCATTGGTGCTTATGTGTTATTCATCAACAACCTGATTTTAGTGTGCTGTGTAATCCTTGCTTAAGTAGTGATTTTTTTCTGCCTGAATCACCAGTAGTAAATGTATCCTTTATGATATTAATATAAAGTTTAACTCAACTATGTATAGCTATTCAGCTGACATGGCAAAAATAATTTTATAGTCCATGACTTGGCATTTGATACAGATGGAGTGGCTCCACGAGCAAAAATGAATCAGCAAAGGGCTAGACGTTTTCGAGCTTCCAAGGACAACCAAATTGCCGTTGGAATTTTCTTGTTTTTTTGTTTTCTTTATTTTAGTTTTCACATATACTTTCAATCTCTACAAGCTTCTTGCTGTTTATTCCGTGCTTAAAAGTCTATTATTTATATAACATCCAGGAGGAAATGGAAGAAACGTTGAGAAAACAGTTTGAAAAGGAAGGAAAAACTGTATTACCGAAAGCAGAATCAAAGGTTTCCGATTCCAATGTTATCACGCCTGGAACAGAATTTATGTACATGCTATCAAAGAGACTTGAAAGCTACATCAGGCAGAGGATTAATGGCAGTGCAGCCTGGAGTAACATAAAGGTCCATCTCAAGGCAAAAATTCATATCCCCTGCTCGCTGCTAAAGATTTGACTGACTAAAGAAACAGTTTATACATATTTTAGGTTATCCTTTCGGATGCTAATGTCCCTGGAGAGGGAGAACACAAAATCATGTCTTTTATACGTGCCCAGCGGTCGTCGCAAGGTTACAATGCAAATACACGCCACTGCCTCTATGGCCTGGTACATACAAGAACGTATTTGCAGCATCATTTTACTTGAGCAATTTTTACGGAAAAGAAAAAATGTGTAAATGTTATGCTATTTAAGTACCCTTTTGTCTTTGCCACTTCCTTGTATCATAGTATCTGACTTCATTACATTTTAATGCAGGATGCAGACCTTATAATGCTTGCATTGGCCACTCATGAGCTGTATTTTTCTATTATAAGAGAGGTCCATTTTTAAGCATGCTTTTACTTGTGTCTTTTGAAAAAAATGATTCTAGCTTTAATATGTTCTCAAGCTTTAAAACCTTACGAGTCTAAACTTGATGTATTAAATCCAAAAATTTTGAATATTGGACTTTATTTGTAGGATTTGCTTGTTCAAGAGGAACAACTTTGTCGTGTATCAGCTCTTGAACAGAGTGTTCATAGGGCCGAAGTTTCAAGTTTGGAAGAATCTGTAGTACTCAACGATGCTGTTACCACATATAAGAAAAGATCTACAATCCTGAGAATACCATTCCAGGTAGCATCCACGTAATTAATAATTATTCATGTAATATGGATTCAATAATTGGAAACTTGTTTATTTGACTTAATTTTTCCGGAATGTGTAGTTTCTCCATGTTTGGATACTGAGAGAGTACCTGGAGCTGGATATGGATATTACCGATCCTCCTGAGAATTTTGTTGGTGATTTTGAAAGGATAGTAGACGATTTTGTTTTCATTTGTTTCTTTGTTGGGAATGATTTTCTTCCACATGTGCCCACCCTTGAGATTCACGAGGTTTTCTTTTCATCTTTTGTAGTTAAAACTTAACTAAGTACGTAAGATTTGATGATTAAGGTGCTACAGGCTTCTTGTAATTAATAAATTAGAAAAATCCTTTTTATTGCAGGGTGCTATAGATCTGTTGATGCATATCTATAAAAAAGAATTCAGAAAAATTGGAGGTTTTTTGGTCAATTTGCAACGGGTAATTATTATCTTCCACTGTTGTGTACTCCTGACTGTTGTGTTCTGAGGACTCGCTACCCGCCCGTTTGGCTAACTGAAAGAAAAAGAGAGTGAAAAAATGTTGAAGCTACATTTACGGAACTTACTGCTTCCTAACATTGAAGGATATATGATAGTATTTACTTTTAAGAAAAATAGTTAATTCAGTTGAAAATAGCGTTCATCTTACTCTCAAATTAAGTAATTACTTGTATCCAACTTTGACTCACAACAAATAGATTTCTTTTAAAAATACTTATTTACTTATAAATAAAGTTTTCCAAAGTTTACTTTTTAAGCTTAGCGAAACATGTTAAACATCTTTTATGGTGGCATTTGTAACAGGTGAATGAGAAAAATGCCTCCTACATCGAGATGAAAAGAATTGAGAAGTTCATGTTTTATGTTGGTCAATATGAGGACCAAATATTCATGAAAAGATCTCGACTGAGGGAAAAAAAATTGAAGCAGATTTTAGCAGAATGTATGGATGATGTGAGTGTGAATTATTATCTTTGTATTTGATCAAATAGTTACATGCTATAAAGTATTTAGTGGAAGTAAATTGGAAAACAATGTTTATCCAGCAAATTGATGAAGGGGGGGATGAGAACGAGAAAGGAGATTTATCAAATACTTCTGATGCTTTCTTAGATGTAAATCCTGCTGCAAGCCAGATTGAGAGACCGAGTGTTGACAATTCACAAGTATGACTTTATTTATTTGTTTTAAATAATTCCCTCTTTAAATTCTTTTGAAGTGTAACTAGACTTATTTTCAGCAACTTTATTTATCCAACGAGTTCCCCTCATTTTTCAACTTCATTCCACTTTTCTTTTTGGTATTTTCCCCCATTTTTCCCGATCTTCAATCTTTTCCATTCTCTTGCTATATATAACATTTTGGTTGTGTTTTTTTTACGTCAGATTCTATGTAATACGAAAGAGCTGAAGCAGAAGTTGAAAGATCAAATTCGAGGCTTAGCAGATACTTTCAAAAATGGTGATCTTGAAACCGATAAAGTCCGTAAATCTGTCCGGACTCGTATTTCTTTTTCGGTAGTCTTCTTACCGTAGGATGAAGATGCATTTTTCCGTGTTCTGTTACAGGTGAAATTAGGTGTATCTGGATGGAAGGAGAGATATTATAAGGAGAAATTTTCTGCTGATCCTGGGGACATTGAAACAACGAGAAAAGAAGTGGTATATATAGAAGTTAAATGAGAATGCTTGGCTAAGATAGCAATAAGTAAAAAAGTTGCTTTTTATGAAGTATGTTACTTACTCTCAAAGTAACTCCTGCAAAAATAAGAAACTTGTTTGTATCGCAGGGAGTTTATTAGTGTAGCTTTTGCTATTTAATGAATCCTGTATTATGTGGCGTTATTCCTCACATTACAATTGTTGTTTGTAGGTCAGAAATTATGGTGAAGGACTTTGTTGGGTTCTTCTGTACTACTTTACTGGAGTTCCTTCGTGGACGTGGTAAGAAATTTCTTTAATAAAAATGGAAATTTCTCACAAACTGCTATTGAAATATGTAAAATTCTCATTGATATCTTATTGTAGGTTTTATCCGTACCATTATGCTCCGTTTGCTTCCGATTTTAAAGGACTTACACAAGTTAAAGTAAATTTTCAGAAAGGCTTGCCATTTAAACCATTTAATCAGCTCATGGGAGTCCTTCCCCCAAGAAGGTATAATTCTTTATCTTTGCTATTTATTATTTGAATAATGCTATTTAGTACCAATCTTTGTGGCATTATGTGATAAGTTCAATTAAAGGTGAAATTTTGTGATGCACTTAATTGTACTTTCATTTAATGACACTTAATGCCACCTAGACTTGTGTTGTAACACTAGTGATGCTAAATAGCATTACTCTTATTATTTATATTTTTCACATTGATTTTCTTCTTGTGAAAGTTATTTAACTGAAAACAAAATTATGCAGCGCTCATGCACTTCCTCTGGCATACAAGGGGCTTATGGTTGACGAGAGTTCCAATATCATTGACTTTTACCCTGCCGGTAAGACCCGTCAACTGTAAGTGATAATTAAGGGATTTTCTGGAAGGATGATATTTATTTCCTTTTTTTAACGTATAGAATTCGAGACGGACTTTGATGGCAAAAGATACATTTGGCAGGTTTACTACTACTTTATAAATTTTTCTTAGTTTTGATATTTGAATTGTAATCATGGAAGTAGTTTGTTTCATTTGTTAACACTGATTTTTGCCCTTTCCCCAATAGGGTATGTGCAAGCTTCCTTTCATAGATGAAGAGCGTCTCCTAACTGAGACTACAAAAATTCAGAAGGAATTGAAGGTAATGTCAAATTTGAGCATGTTTGGCTAAGTTTAAAGGTAGTCAAACTTATTTTTAAGTGTCACTTTTATATCTCTACACATTTGGGTTTATTTATAAGTTACTTCTTTTCTTAGTTTTTAAAGTGGAAAAATATCGCTTATTTTGACAGTAAGGTAAAGTTGAGATGAGCTAGATCTGCCATCATGAATTTGTGTCCCCCAGTCTCTTCATAGGAAATGGAAAAACACAAAAGGTGTAATGCGCTGAAGTGTAAAAAATGTGTTGGTGTCTTCTTATTTGCTGAGATGTGATGTGTTAATGTGTCAAAAATATATTATGGGCACATCAAGTTGGGGTTCAATAATGTAGGGGTGGGTTATTGTCAAGATGAGCAGCATACCTTTTTTACTTGACATAATGGAATTTTGGTCATTTGAAACTTTTTCTCCACTAAAAATTAAATAGTCCAATATTATACGTACTCATAAAGTAAAACTTTACTTTTAAATAACATACAAGTTTCAGGATATGATTTGTGTAGTATGCTGTTTCTCATTTTTTGTGTCTCCATTTTTCTCTTTGTCAGTGCAGACTAATTTTTTGTCTCTCCATTTTTCTCTCTGTCAGTGCAGACTAACTTGATTTCAAGTTTTTCTTACCATGTATAGGATTTTGAGATAATTAGGAACACCGAGAATCCTGATAAGGTTTTTGTACGAAGCTCAACAAAATTTGGTCGAGAGATTAGATCACGCTGTGGAAGTTTCTCTATGGAGGATGACGGTGTAATTAAGTTAGATAGCCTTTCAAGGTATTGTAGGTTTTTGTTATGAAGAGCATGTTTGGCTAAAGCTTGAAAAAAAAATTGTTGTTTAATTTATCAAAATTGTTATTTAGACGGCAAAGCAATTTTTATCTTTGAACGAAAAACTTATTTACTTTGACATTAGAACAAAGTAACATAGCCGAACATGCTGAAAGTATAGCGAACTATTGAACAACCATTAACAAGGGGCTGATTATCTACTTGTGCCGTATTGTTGAGTGAGCTAATTAACAGTTATATGCATCTGAATTCCGAGGACTCCTATTTAGCTGAAGTTGATAACGAGGATTACACTACAAGTGTTCTGTAAGCCTGCAAATTCGATGTTTGCTTCTCATATTTCTTTTCCATTTTTGTCTCATATATTCTTATTTTTTCGTATTTCTTCTACTATCCAGATGTGTTTTATACGAGACCCCTCAACATTGTCAACTAATCCCGAGGCTTTTACCAGGTGTAAATACCCCAGATTGTAAGGTATAATATTTATATTTATGGATGGCGATTATCTTTCAGATTTCAGATGATCTTTTAGTTATCACGAGTTTGTTTTTCAGACTGTCTACGAAGCAGATATACCTGAAACGAAGCTTTGGCATGAACACTGGGGCAGCAATTCCCATTGCAGTCAAAGGTCTGTCAATTTAAAATCTGCTAACAATTCTCTTTCTGCCTTTTGTCCTGAATGTTTTGATAACTACAAGGATGATGACATACAGGGTTAACAATCAAGGAAGGCTGAGGAAAGATTACAGTCAAGTCAAATCTGAACACTCTTTCCCTGAGGCGATCCAAAAAAATGCCGGTACTGGATATAGTTACGGTGGAGGCAAAAACTTTGGAAGGCATGACAATTTTCCAAGGCATGCTGTAAGTAGACCTTTTCACAGAAATTCGTCGCCTATTTCTTCTGATCCGAGAGTTCATATGGTTTCAAGTCGAGGTCGATACTCGAACTCCAGAGAAGGGAAGGTTCAACCATTTGCTACCAACTATTCAGGACATGGCAATTCGGGGTCCGAAATTCCTACTCATATCGGACAATATAATGGAATTGAAGGTCTTCAAATATCATCAGTACCGGTGCACAACAATTTCATTCCATTGAATACCACGAGTTCATCTAATGCAGGTCATTATTCGAGATTGAATAATCACCCGAGTGCTTCTCCTCGTGGTCAAGTTTGGCGTGGATGGGAGAATAATGGCCAGACTTGGCGGCACAATCAACCGATACCATCCAATTCACCCACCCAGGGTGGCTGGCGGAGAATGCCTACAGATAATGCTAGCCAAGCATGGCAGCACAATCAATCGTACTCCATGTACCAGGGTGGATGCCAGAGAATGTCTACAGAGAACAATAGCCAAGCTCGGCGGCACAATAAATCAATTCCTACCAGCTTCACGGCCCGAGGAGGATGGCAGAGAATGCCTACAGAGAACGCTAGAGTGTCGACCAATTCCTTGGCAAGCCGTGGGAGAGGCAGAGGTTTTAATAAAACTTCTGAGTAGACTGGATGGAGCACCTGAGGTGTACATTAAGGTACTAAAAGCGGTTGGAGGTACGAACTCTGCTGGTCCAGAGAAGATTCTTGTCTGCCATCTTTGAAGCTGTATTTTCTTGACTACAATGAAAAGCAAATCGATTTCGACTTTTGTAAGATCCATGGACAATGGGGAAGGGTGGATAAATTCCTTTTGCATAATTGAGGGAACACTTGTGTTAATGTCTCTCTGTGGTTATATTCTGCCTTCTCTCTGACAATGTGGTCGGTCTGTTTATTCTTGAGTTTTGTCTTGTTTGTTTTCTGTTAAAGTATTTATGCACAGACCACAAAATTATGCTTTATTTTCATTGAATTTAATTTCTGCCCCCGTTTCCCTTTGTGCAATTCAAAGGGAGAACACTAAGATGACACGTGAATCAAAAACTTGTTGATTCAAAAAAAAAAAAAAGGTCGAGATTTTTATCATTCCGTTCTACTTTTGTAAGTACCCTTTCCATTTTTACAATTCCAAGTGCGAATGAATCAAATGTCCCTTGATTTCACAAATCCCTTGATTCAACAAGAACGTCGAGAATTTGATAAAATCGAGTCTCTTAATATTGCAATACATTACATAGAAGAGAACGTAATCGTCCAAGAAAATGGAAAGGTACTAGTTTGACTCTCTAGACACCCGGTTTGAATCAACCCCCAACTCTTATGTTCTAGAATTTATGAACTTACTTCTTCAATAATTTTCATTGAAAAATTTTCTGTCATTTGCATGACCGTTTGATGAATCCAAACCTTTCATTCCTCAGATCATACTCTACATGAAAATTCTGCATCTGAAAATTTCCCAAAATTATAGATGGACCACCAGTTAGTTCTTGTCCCAAGAAACTATTGGCTGTAACCATAGTAAAACAGGTAACTAAAACTTCATTATCACCAGCAGTCAAAAAATAATTCTCCAATGGCAATTCCATTTCTGCACCACCCTTGAAATGCAATCTCAGTTCTGGGAGTTGCACTGTTTTATGCCCCATAATGTTGAAACATGGCCCTAAACCTGTCTGCCTTTCGACGTCTTCAGCTCTTTTGTAGTCTTTCACCTGCTCGACAAACGCAATCATAACGAGCTTAAACACGGCTGGATTCATGTAAGTAAATGTGGATCCTGAATCCACTATAGTCCCTCCATTGCCATTTGAATCTGCTGATAAGTACCCGTAAGGAACTTTAACTCTTTGACTTCCGACGGTGATTTTTCTCAAACCAACATAGTAATAGTCTGATAACGCAATATTTCCAGGACTCACCGGGTTTTTAAGAAGTGGAGTGTAGCTTAAATCTCCAGTCTTTTGATCAGAATTCGACTCGTAGTCTATGGATAGAATGCTATTTGTATCTGTGTAGTCAAACTTGTGGGAAAGAAGACAGTAAGAAAATTTCTTGACGCCTAATTGGCTTGGTAATGAGGAAAGTCCCCGGCCGAAGCCAGCTACTCCGGCTGGTTGGTTCGACGAAAAGAGTGAGCAGCCTACAGCAAAATTCGGTATTCTCTTGTCAGGCAGATCAAGTGTTTCAACCATGGCTATACCACCTGTGGAGCCTAGACCATATAGAATTAGATAAGGAGGGCAGATTTGTGTACAGTTTTCTTCATGGGAATCAATTGCAGTGTGAATCCAACGACATTTCGGGTTCTGACATCCTATAATCTTGGCAGAAGAAGACTGTTTAGGAATGAATGGTGTAATAAAACCTGAGCCTGTGGAAGAAACTGTACAGTTTCTACATACATAGTGTTTGGTACAAGGAAACCAAGAAAAGCTGCTGCCAGTGTCCATGATCAAAGGAATTGATTGGGGTGGAGTGCCAAACTTGAGAGAAATGGAATAGGCTCCACTGTAGGGGAAGAGAGGGATGGTGGACAGAGATACATTTCTGTGAGTTTTGAGGTTGTGGGCTCTGACTAGGGAGATTGAAGCTAAGTGTTTGAGCTTCTGATATGGATCTGAATAAGGTTTTGTGTTCACAAGTTGGATAGGAATTGTAATGCTTGTAGGTGATGAATAAATTAGAGGTGAGAAGAATGAGAGAAGAACAAGAAAGGGGAGGAAAGAAGAAATGGCCATGATTTTATTTTTGTTTTTTTGAGATTTTTGTGTCAAATTTGAGCACTAATATTTGCTTCTGCTGAGTTGATTTATTAAGCAAATATTGAGCATCCAGCTTGATTTAAGGCATGCTGCCTGGTCCTTGCTGGGCCTACTCAAAACTGAACTGAATTATACCTCAAATATGAAAAAAGCCAAGTTTTTGAAAAGCACACTACGGTAATTGCTATGTAAGCATACATTTTCTACTAACGGTTTTTATATTAGCCTATTTGAGCCCTATTTTATCGAGAAAAATGCATTTTGAAAATAGTGATTTGATGAAAAATGTGTGGTTAAAAAATAAGAAAAAGTTCCGGGTTTGAGTGTAATATTATTTATTGAAAAATGTATGGTTGAAAATAAGATAGAAAAACATGTATTTTGAAAATAATGAGACCTAAATTTTCAATTTTTTCCCCATTCATCAATGCTCTGAAGTGGATTTTGCCATAATTGGGGAGGATAAGGCACCAACAACAGTCACTTGGCATGTGATCAAGCATTGCTAAAATAGCATTCAATGTCTACAGAAGTGGGCAGTTGCCGTTACCAATATTAATTGTTATCCCTGATATTGCATCGTTTGCATGAAATTTACAACTTTCTAGACATCGCAACAACCTTTTGTCATCGTCCATGTATCAAGAAATAGTGATCCGCTCATCCACTTTTATAATCCCGATTACGTATCGATGGTAGAGAGTATCGTATCGCTGCGCTAAGGTTTGAGCAGTCACCCTTACGAGAACGACCCCCCTCAGGACTATTTAATATTTAAAAATTCACATCAAGTGGTATCATCTCTAATCGTAAGTATTTGTTTTTATCAATTCTACGTTCATCGTAACTAATCATATGGCAAGTTGACTGAATTATCATGCAAATACTGTTCCCAAAAAATATGCCAGCGAGTTGAAAGAGATACCATTTGTTTCTAATATCAAATCCAATTGCATTTGGTGAAATGTAGCTCTCACAATTTTGGTACTTATTTGGTTTACTCAAACACAGTATGCTAAGTAGTAGGAAAAATTAAAGTCACATGTGAGTTGTCAAATTGTCTGGAAAATCTTGGCCTAAATTTAAAGTTCTGGGATAGCTTTTCGTGATAATTTGTTTTGTTGTCAGCATGGCCTAAAACAGGTTACAAGACGTACTGTCCACTATTGGTGTGTTAAATATGTTAGATGGACTGGAGTGGTCAAGACAACCGACAATTCGAGGCCTTAGAATAAGAGTTTGAATCTCTATCTATTTTATAAACATATTAAGATAAATAATGTCGAAAGATACTTGGATTTATTTGCGACCTCTAAGGAGCCGTATGACATCAAACTAAAAGGCCATACAAAGTGAACGGCTTCTTTTCTTTTAATAATGTTCAATCTTATTAAGTCAAATGTACCAAACATGCTCTACATTTTCTTTGGTTGAGATGGAGCATGGGTTGTTATGATGCAAGCCTCAGTTCTTTGCTAGTGATACCTTGGTCCAATACGACCTAATGAATAAATTGAGTCACTAAAGTAAAACAACAAATAGAATTTTGCGATTCTAACCTCGCAAAAATTTGAAATCCGCAACATGAATACTTTTTTTTGCTTCGAAGCATCTCTATATCTATCATAGGATATATTGAATTCAAAACTTTGCACGCACATTGACCCATGCTGATTTTGATCCAACTCTCATCCAATATGCTCCGTTAGAAACATTTTAAATCAAAAATAATTGTGTAATCTAGTGGAATGCTCACGCACTTGATTAAATGCACACAATATTATGTTGGGGGATTAGTGGCACATGCCACATGGGGGGTACCATTTTGAGAAAGGTGAATGGTCACTTTCTTGTAAAGCTGGGATGACAAAAGTAACAACGAAACACCTAAGAAACTTGCTACTTGCAACAAATAGTAGGTTCATTTCCTTCTCTTTCAAGTATTCTGCCGTCACTAAAAAAGAGGTTCTTGTTTGTAAGACTGATGCAATCTCAGTAGCACCGTACGAGAGAAGGTAAACCTAAACTAACATGACATGTTGGAGTTGCTAAGGATCTAATTGCTTTAATAGCATCAAAATGAATAGCCGACCATAAATTTGTGTAAGTCTTTATACAGATACATTCAGTGAGTAGCTCATCAAGATTTCACATTGAAAACGTATAGACACAAGTACTTATCTCAATAGATATGACTGGTATTTAAATATATGTAAACAATCAAATTTTTCATAATTAAGCTTGTATTTGGTACCCAGTAATGGATATGACTAGACATAATAATGAAGATTTTAGCTTATTTTGTAACATTTAAGCTGTCCATTACTTTTCCAATTCACCTAACAAACATGCCCACGAGTACTTCTTGGTGTAGCTTGACTGCTTGAGCATATTCACTTGAAGAAGAAGTTACATCA
Source organism: Fraxinus cuspidata (assembly GCA_903798385.1). Taxonomy (NCBI): domain Eukaryota; kingdom Viridiplantae; phylum Streptophyta; class Magnoliopsida; order Lamiales; family Oleaceae; genus Fraxinus; species Fraxinus cuspidata. The sequence goes on from CAIGRP010030517.1 coordinate 13,164, forward strand.
CCAGGAAACTGCGGTCAATTATTTACATTATTCATTTTACGATAATAAAAATATGAAGTAACGGAAAATGAATGAAAATGCACAGCGAATATAATCAAGAAGATGACTTCAGAACACACTGCAGGTATAGAACAAGACCAATAAATTCAAATTTTTGGCAGTAACCAGCCTTCAAAGAAGGAACGCCAAAGGTTTACAAATTCCGTACAGGCAGTAGACGTATTAGGTTTTTAATGCCATAGATGCTTTAACAGATTACATCATTGTTCTTTTGCCTTTTTCCGTGCCAAAAACCGCTCTTTAGCTGCTGCCACTGCATCCACACTTCTTTTATGATGTTCAGGTCTTGGTTGATCAGTAGTAGATGGTTTGGCTGCAGCTTGATCTTGTGTAGAAGCATCAGAAACAGGCTCTGAAAATCCCTCTACAATTTTTTCCTCGGAAGATCGATCTTCGAAAGTTTCCCTATGTTGCCTCTTTATCTGCCTAGATGACTCTGTACTTGTGTCGGTGGCCGGAGCAACACTCTCTGTTGATTCTTGTGATTGAATCACCGTTTCTTCTTGCTTCTCTTTCAGCTTCCCCGAGACAGCCACTCCTCCACCAAAAGCAACGTTTTTCCCAAGGTTGAAGTAGAAGTCACTAATGTCAGTCTTCTTTGTAACCTATTCAATTAATTTTTTTTAAAGAAAAAAAAAAGAAATTGAGTAAATTATTGTTCGAGCATATGAATGGATATAGACTTATTACCTAATAAGCAGAACTAAGTGCAACATCTGTAAACCAGCATATGAGGAGAAGGAAAACAAAGGAAAAGGCAAAAACAAAATTATAGACAGGAAGCAGAGGATAGCAATATGAGAAAAGAGTATTTTGTACTGAAAATTGTAAGTGAATTTCTGATTGAAGTGGGAGTAAAAGTTGTTGAACAGCTTCCAATAAGAAGTGCAGTTCGATGTAATTTGAAAGCACGTGAAGCCAAATACAAGTATGAATTTTTATTGTAAGACAATATTTGTCAAAATACAAGGATGACCACAAGGTCCACAACAAAAGACAATCTCAAGACAGTCAATTGTATTCTCCTCGACGTGAGGCCATCGGAAAGAATGAAGATATGCTCATCCGGGTGGGAAATGCTACATAGCCATGCACCATATCCAGTCTGTTAAGATAAATTTAACTCCACAAGTTAAAAATGACAAATTGAAATAGTGAAGGCAACGGGTAGAAAATCCAGGAACCATGTCTAGAAGCACAGGTGTGCTCTGAAGCTGAATCCATAAGAAGATACATTCAGTTATGATCACTCCTCCCTCCCCCATATCAATCAATTGCATATAAGAAGAATATCAAAACACTGCAGTTTATTTGTACCCAATCCAGGCCCAGAACATTCTTATACAGTGGAAGTCATCGGCAAGTATGATCCTCTCCAGTTCCAGATATAAGTTTCTTTTGCTTTAAAATTACATATTTGGAAACAGTGCCTAGATTACCTAGTTCCATTTGACTAATTCCTTCTGCAAGTGTCACAAACTTTCAATACGGTACATTCCTATGCTATTGAGCGCTTTTATAGAAACTTGAATTGTATAATGAAAGTAAGAAAATATCAAGTCCATAGAATGCTACTTTTAACAAAACACCAGGGAAAAGAAACATGTATATGTAAATGGGGTAGAAGACTATAATTACTTAGAAATAACAGCAAAAATGATCCATTGATCTTATATGTCTATACCCATAATGCATGGGTGAAAAAGTACAATGTTTGACACTACGTATAATGCATCAATTCTGATGGTTACCCCATTGAATCTAGATATGATAATAGACATAACTCAAAACCTGCAAATCTGCCACTAAACGTGAAATACACACTAATGTACAGTTAGTAATATAGTTAAACAGACATTACAAACATGCGAGATAACTCTTCGTATTTACTAGAAAAGCATTGATCATGACAGATGTGGATAACAATCAATGGAATAAGTAGTTCACGATAAAAGAAGAATAAATGAAAACCTAAAATAAACTTGACTTACATCCTCTTTCTCCTCTCTCAGTTCACGAAGCCGTTCTTCCTCCAGCCATTTGGCCTGCTCTGCCAGTTTCCTTTTGTAAGCACTTGTAACAAACTTATCTTTATCAGCATAGACGTGCTCATCTTTACTTCTCTCTTTGGCCAATTTTTTCTCATAAATTACCTCGTGTTCTCGTTCTCGTATTTTAGCCTTTTCAATAAGTGCTTGAATATACTTTGGCTGCATAAAAAAATAATAAGAAACAAAACATTTAAGTATGATGTTTTAATAAATTTATGGCATTTCTTGCATTGGCAGATAAATTAATGATGTACCATACGTAAAAATGCAAAGTTGAAAACAATACCTTTTTATCTTTGCGGTCCAGCACTACAGGCTGTACTGATTTCTCCTTCATTTTATCATACACTCCATCATAGTCAAACACAGATGGATCCTCTTCAAGAGCCTTCTTATGCTGCTCTTCAATCTACAGAAAAAAGAAAGTTTAAAAAAGGTCCTTCCTTATAAATATGGATCTAAAAGAATGATAAATAAAGTAACTAGAATTTTTATTTTTAGAGAACTGACTCACATCTTTGAGAGATTTGTTTTTAGAGGCTTGGCGCAAAATGTCTCTCTCAACAGAATCCTCGTCGTTGTCGTCAAAACCAAGTGGAGTAGGAAGGGGAGGTCTTGTGGGCTGCTTTTTCTGCTGGGACGGCGGAACTCTAAGTTGCAATCCGTACTTCTTCATATTATTCATTTTCCTCTCGGTGAAATTCGTAATGACTGAAAATTAATCATTTGATCAATAAGAGGGCGTTTGGTGGAGATTAAAATTAGATTTTTAGTAGATTCTGATAGAAGTTTTTGAAATGTGTGGTTGAAAAGTTGTGGGATCCATGAAATATGTGGTTAATATTGGTTGTTTGACTTTGACTTGAATTAAAATCAAATTTTAACCTGTACCAAACAGGGGCTAAAGAAGTTTGAGAATTATTGCAAAGGAACTAGGAACATCATAAGCAATAACAAAGTTTCTCCTTATTGCGCGTTCAATTGACGGACATTTCCTAGAACTCAACATACAAAACCCGCAGAAAAAAGCTACACACAAGTATTAAAACCAATCTTCAGACCCAATTCAGCAATTACAATAAAGATAAAAAAAATCTCTAAGCAAGCTAAAAAGCTAACTGCAAGAAAAATTAAAGTACACATAACACTAAGCCCCCGTTTGATGGCCATTATGAAAATATGATGTTTTGAATAGTGATTTTTTGGAGGATGAGTGGTTAAAATTTTTGGAAATTTTGGGTTTACGTGCAAAATATTTTATTGTGTGAATGTGTGGTTGAAAATAAGTATGAGAATTAAAGAGTTTTGTTTTAGAGGGAGATGAACATGGGCTAAAAGACTTGTGCAAAGTTTGTAAAAGCTTAAGAAATCGAGTAATCACTCATTTCGACTCTGCGAAGCAAGGCAGGTGTAATCTTCAAGGCGTAAGCTCGATACAAACCAATAAAATAATTCAAAAAATACAAAAACACAAGATTACATATAATAAACAATATAGCGTCTTGCAAATCCAAAACAATTAATTTAACAAATTAAAAGTTTAACACAGAAACAAACATAAATAGAGCAATAACATGCCACGTAATAATCAGATAGCCAGATTAATAACCACAGTTAACACAAGAAAAATGCCTAAAATATAAACCACATATAAAAACACAACCAATTAAGAACAGTAGATACACTTATAAACTGGATTGGGCACAAAGATTAGTCGCAATCAATTATATAAAAACAGGGGGAAAAACAGCTTTTATATATTGCAGAGATTGCAGAAAAAACAACAACTTGTTAACAACATATTTTTTCAATTTTTGATAAAATTAACATCTAATTCTTGCAATAAACTTTATTAATAGTCAATGTCGAAATAAGTATGCATCAATATAATGGAAGTTGCATAGAGTTAAGTACTTAAGTTAACTATGCACATGGCCAAGACAAAGGATTCAAGATTGACATTAGCTTATATTACGCGTCGTAATTTGGCATGATATTAATGAGACTTTTTGTTCTTTTCCCTTGTGTTCTACTGATGGGTTGTGCCTAGCTAGAGAAAAAATAAATAAAAAAACTGGATCTAGAAAAGCGAGAATCCAATTCATTTTGAATGAATCCATCGTTAATCTAAATCCAAGAAACAATTAACGGGTATAAAAAGTAAAAATACCACAAGATTATGATATTTTGAAAATCATACACAACACTTAACTGAGACGAACTGTGCTGATGGTAGCCGGAGACTGCGACGGTCACGGACAGATACGGCGAGTAGGAGAGCGATATGGTTGTAGGTTAGTGTTCAAACGCCAGAATTGAACCAGTTTTCCGATTTTTGTTGTGTTATATAAATAAATAAATGACGGGTCGGGTCCGGTCCGGTCGGGTCGGGTTTATCGCTTAACCCGAAACTGACCCGATCATTTACACCTATACGGTCGCATCTAAATCACGAATGCTCCATCATTTTATAATGAATATTTTATACGCTCAATAATGTTTTCTATTTTAATTTTTGACTCTTTATTATTATTATTCCAAAAATATTCATTAAAATTTTATCATTTTCTATTTAATATTTTATGTAACAATTATTAATCAATTTCAATATTATTTAAATAATTTAAGAAGTAAAGTATTATATCTTATCAAATGCAATTATTATAATGTTCGAAATAAGAATAGAGAGTTGCAAAAATATATATTTCAATTCTTGACTTTTCAAATTATTAAAATTATATTTAAATTGATAGATCATTTATATTTAAAAAAATATGTTAAGCCCCATATTTGATAGAGATTAAAATTAAATTTTTAGTAAATTTTAATAAAAGTTAATTAAATATATGTTAAGCCCCATGGTTGAAAAACTATGGATTTCATGAAACATGTTGTTAAAATTATTTGTTCACTTAAATTTACTAAAAATTTAGATTTTAATCCGTACCAAACAGAGGCTAAATAAAAAACAAAGAGACATTAATATATAGTTTTTGAAAGAAATAATATTGAAAACCAAAATATAAAGTGACGTGTGTTTCAAGGATTGGATCGTTCTTCCATTGAAAGATACGTGGGCTGGGTTAAGAATGTAGTGAAATAAACGCCGCCTATCAAATGAGGAAAAAAAAATGTGCTTAGAGCTTGTTTGACGTGATTTTTACTTTTATTTTTGCTTCTTGTAGAGAAATTTTTTGAGGAAGTTATCTTAATTTTTGTTTGAAAATTAATTTTTATAAAAAAAATTATTCTGAAAATGTTTTAGAGAAAGCCACATTAAACATACTTCCTCTAAACACTCATCGACTAAAAGAAACATTTTTTATAAAATTAATCAAAGAGTAATGTTATTTATCATCATAATGATGGAACATCGATGATGTGATCGTTTATGTAAAATAATAGAATTTGATAGTTCAAAATCCCCTTCTTTGGCTGGAAAAAAAAATATTTATTAATAAAGAGAAACAAAAACTATAATATTAGGGCTTTTCTGAAAAATAAAAATAAAAGGAGGCGTCCATCCATAGAAATCGTTTGTTTATACTTTTATACTGAAGCTGGAACGGCTGAAACCCAGTATTTCCTGGTGAGTTCTCGATTGCTCTTCGTTTTCCTTTTCTGAATTTCTTTCTTTTCATGCATAAAACTTCTTCAATTTGTAATTATATCGCTTTAATTTCCTCAAATTACCCAAATCCTTGTTGGGTTGCCGGGAACTCGTTGCTACTCGGCAGATTAACGATAAAACGTGTCTGAATGATTGAATTTCACACATTGTAGATGTAATTTGGTGGGTGAGAATATCTATCGAATATGTTGAGTGCTATGAGCGGAGGCCCAATGAGGGTCCACTTAACCCGAGGGCATCGTGAGCCTATTTTGTAAGTAATTTCGAATTGAAGCCTAAACAGTTTGGGGCTGGATTCCAAGCTGAGTTTGATTGCTTTTAACCGAGTTTTGGGATAATTGGTTCCACGTACAGACAGGTCCATTCATTTGGCAAGAATTTTGGAATATCTAGAACTCAAACTCTAAGTAGTTTTGATTCATAAGGTTTTTAATTTATTTCTATTTTCAATCATTATAATCAATTTTAGAAATGAAATATGTACTCTTGAGATCATCCCAGTCCTTTCTAGCTACAATTTCACATATTATAAACTGGTTAAATCCAATTATTAATTATTTAAGTGATACCAAAATTCCCTGTAATTCCAAGGAACTGGTGAATTCTCGGCTCAATTTGGCAGTCAACGTAAATTCTTCAGGAGGATGTTATCTTTAAGCAAAGATTTTATTCTCTGTGTCAATTTGCTTCTTATCCACCGACTGAATATTTTCACACATTCTTTCTGATAAAGGTGTGTGTTTTCATTTTATTTGAAACTTGAAACCAATAGCAATTGCAGTGTGCATAACAGTAAAAATGTCGTAGGAGAGAGAAGATGTTATTCCCCGTGCTTACTTTTTCTTTTTTAGCATGTGACAGTTTGGAAATTAGTTTCTTATCATTCAATGAGCATCTTGTGTTTCCTCTTCATTTTTTTTTGTCCAAGTTGCTTTTCTTTTTTATAACTAACTTTCCCTTTTTTTTTTCCTATGTGAGTTTCAGGAATGTCTCTATTCATACGTTCGAGATCTAAATCAATGAATTGAAAGGTTCGAAAGATCAACTTTGCATTTTAATTGTTAGAATCAATAGATTTTCAAATTGTTCATTTGAAAAAAAAAATAGAAATTTTTGTTATTGGATGATTATGATACTTCCCGAAAATCGAAATTATAAAAATTGGGGGCAATATAATCCCGGCATTCTACTATTTGCCACTACTCCATTCAACTAAGCTTTGGATGCTGCTTAAATCATCATACTTCGACTTGACTCTTATTGTAATGGTAAATGGGTCATAAAACCCTGACCTTCTCGTGAATATTTGAAATTTCTGTCGCTCTATGCCCGCAAGGATGGAGGATCGGTTGTCACTACTTTTGCAACTGGTCTCAACTTGATGAAATTTCTGTCGCTCTATCATTAGCTATGTTTACTAAAATGGAGATTTTAGAACTTCGAATTGATGTGGTTTCAAGTGAATAGAAGTACTTAACGTAGACATCTGTAGTTCCATTAGGATATAAGAAATGTAAGAGATGTTGCTAGATGCCTGCTGTTGCTTCACATCCTTTACTCATTACTTTGGTGTAGAATCTTAGCAGTCACACAAAGAAATGATACAGCCTCTTGCATGCTCTTGAATTACTATTTATATTTTACTACTAGCTTTTCACCTGTTCACCATTTTACTGGACTTCTCAGTAGTAATGTAACATATAAGCCATAGGTTGATTGATTATTCATTGTTTACATAAATACATTTGGTATATAGTGAACTATGACAATAACTGTCGGTCCAACTTGCCTTTACTAAAGTTAAGGATGCATGTACAGTAGGCTTAACTCAAAATGCATCCAGCCCTGTTTAGTAGATTTGATATGTGACTTCTTTTACACAGAAGTGCATGTTTTATAAACTACATTGGTATAATAAACAAGATTTTAACTTCTTTTTTCGTCAGTAATCCTCTCGGTGCTATCAAATCCTAACCGCAAAACATGTTAATAAAGCATGTGCCTCTTAATGCTGGCACTATTCTGTTTGAATTTTGAGGATATATTATGCTTCATGGGACCCAAAATGAATAAAATGTGAAGATGTTTATTAATTTGAAACAGAATGCATATGTCTTCATGCTAAATTTACAAGGGTGGTAGGGAGCATAAAGGTTGTGGTATTTTGCAACTTATGTTTTATACGGATATGGAGATTGATTCATTCGATGATGGTCTAAAGTTACAGCTTGGACACATAACCGAACTTCTGCCTTGATTCACTTGAGAACTAGAACTCAAAGTCCTTGTGCAATATAAAAATTGTAATTTTGTGATTGTGTCTTTTACTATTTCAAGTATTTAAACCTAATTAATCGTGCTGGTGTTTGAAGAATCTTAGATAAGATATAGGGAAGGAATTAGCAAAGCAAATGTGAAATCACTTGCATGATGTCATGAAACGACTAATCTTTGACACTTGCCAGTGTGTGCATAACATTCACTAATTTTATTTTATTTCTAATTAATTTTTTCTTAGCCAATTAAGAACCTGTGTAAATTGACACTGAAAATATCAAATGAGCTTCTCGGTAATTCAGCAGTTGAAACTATTGTTTATATTGGCTAAGTTCCCCATTCATAGTTCTCCATATGAGTTTCCTTGCATTATAGTTTGTGTACTTTTACCCTCTGTAAGCTTAGTTGAGAAAACCTGATGAGTATACCAGAAAGATTCTATATTTCCTAATATTTATTACATCCTCCTTAAAATTGACCAGGTTTATCATGGGAAACAAGCCTGCAAAGCAAAAAAACGTCCAGAACGAAGAGGTGCTATTGAAGATTGTGCCCCCTTTAGACCATGCATATGTTCGTTGGCTTGCTCGGGATCTTGAGAGAATCCATGGCTTCACTCCAAGAAATCCTCGTGCAATAAAGCCCCCAGACCACCATATCGAGTACATGCGCCTGAATGGATGGCTTGATGTGAACCTGGACGATCCTGATCTGGTACAATTATTCAAGTAAAATAATCATGTATAATTATAGAACCTTTTCGGATGCATGTGGAGATCTTTTTCCCTATATATTCTTAGATACTTATATGTACCTTTCACCTTAAAGTTCGTACTGCTGAGGCATTATAAACGATTGTTCTGGCGATTATTCCCTGACTGTAGAAAATTAGTATTGCTAGCAAGAAATGAAATGCTATCTTGATAAACACAAGAAGTCGACCCCCAAGTTCTAACTTTAAAGGATTGGACCGAGCCTTCCCGATTTTGAGTTTTCTCAATTCGAGTTAACCAAAGTTCAATAGTACTCAACAAGTTCGAAAGTCTTAAAGTACTTCTATCGATATGATCACAGTCGAACTATCTTGATCTCAATTCTATATAAAGTTTGACATCAATTAGATATTAAGAGAAAAAAGGTAAAAGAAATAATTAATAACTTGAATATAATGGCATTTGAAGTCCAACAAATAATCAATTGGGAGCAATTTATCTTCTCAAATATAGCATACAACTATTGCTCATGTGTCAGGACAAACAAACGTTCAAATCAAGAATTGAGATGCATGCAACGTCAGCATCTATCAAATAATCTGTTAAAACACTCATGTAGATGCAACTTTTAATTCTTCTCAATGACCTTCCATGTAGTTCTTTTTTTTTTTTTTTCACAATATGAAATTATTAATTATTAATCACACTATTTGAGAAAAAATATTTTTTAAACTTCCTAAGAATTCGTGTAAATTTATTTGTAAACCAAGTTTAAATTTTTCTATACGTATAATAAATTCGAAAGCTAGCTTTTTTACTTATTTGATGATATATATATATATTTGAGTGGATTGGAACTGATCAATACATTATTTACTTATTTATTTAATTTGTATGAAAAATATATACAATATGTAAGTATATACACAAGCAAAAACAGACTCCACATCTATATCCGAACCAAATTCCCTCTTTCTTCCCTCGTTACCCTTCTCTCTCACCGTTCTCTTTCTCTCCTGCTTTTCTATTCATTCTACCTTTTCCTAAAATCAGATCTCTCCACGCCCCTTTTTCATTTCCCTCGTAAAACTGCTTTACCTTCCCCAATTATACTCACCCCCAAACCCTCCAAAACTCCCAATGATTCTTGAGAATTACAAAAAAATATCTGTTTGTTTCACTCTTGGAGCTTCGAGAAAAGATTTATGAATCATGCAACAGAAGAGCTCAGAGAAGCAGAATTTTATGAGACAGCTGTCATTCACTTCCCCTAAGCCCCCATTTGGAGGTGACTACCACCGTTTTGACGCTGGTTCTGGTCGTGGACAACCTAATCGAGAAGATGATCAAGTTGTTATCAAGACTCCTCCTGTAAGTTTTTCATTTTTGAACCCATGTTACACTGATTTTATCTTTGCACTTATTTTCATTCAGACTTTTGTGTGGTTACGATTTATACAGCGTATTAAGATCTCTTATTTTCTTGGATATTGGAAACAATGTATAAATTGAAATTGAAATATATGGTAATCATTTAGGGGTCGTTTCCAATATATGTAGTATCAAGTCTGAATATACTAAACGTGGGATTTTTATGTTGTCAGGAGATATCATTATTAATGGGTTGGAATTGAATTAGTGAATTTGTATGGACTGTAAGGATTTTGACCATAGTCATTTAGCTTGTTATATTGGTCAATCTTCCATTTTTTTTCTGTTGTTTAGTGGAATTGTGAAGTGGGTTTTGATTTGAGTTCTTCTGGAGATGAGTGCGAACATGATTCTTTGGTATGGTTTTCCATCACGATAATCTCTATCAGGGGAAAATTTTGAATCACTATGAGTCTCTTAATTTTTTGAAGATCTATAATTTTTTCCGATGCATTGCATAAAATATTATGCTAGCAGATATCCTGTTGAAAGCATTATAAAAGTACTTTGAATTACTTTTTCTGTCATATCTCCATGGCACATGTCAAGCATAAGAAGACACCATAATTTTTGAACCACTAAGTCAATAGCTTCAAAAGTGAACCACTAAGTCAATAGCTTCAAAAGTTCTCTAAAAATATATTTATGCTTTTCGATTTTTTAAATTTCAGTCAATGGAAGATATACTTGAAATTTGGGGATTGAGAGCAAATTGCAATGTTGCTTACTCGAAGATTTCATTTGTTTGATGGTCAATGTAAAGAGCATCGAGGCTAAGGATATGGACTTGATGGTATATTTTGGCTCTTCTGATCTTCTGGTTAAAAAGAGAAGTATCATTGGACCTTAATGTAGATTAAGGAGATGTACTTATTTGTTGTCTAAATGTATATTTGAAATGTAGTTAACCTTAAGAACGATTAATTAGTTTATATGCAGGAGCAGGAGCATGAGTAGGAAATGTAAGAATGCCAATAAAACATTTATGGTTCAATCTTGTCATACAAAATTTCCAATTGCTGAGGACTGGTGATAGCACATTAAGTTTGTATAATGTATCAGTACCTCATGTAACTATCTAGTCTGACTCTCATCAGTCGAAATTAACTCACTGTGTAAATTACATTAGGTTTTATATTTTAGATTCCATAGTAGATGGCGTTACGGTTTTACTTAAGACTGACTTGAACCTGAATGGATGTCTTAGGATGTCCTATGAACTAATCTTATGATCTCATATAAAATTTAACTCCTTTGATTGGAATTATCTATAGATGATGAGTAGGACACAGGCCAAATAGATCTTATTATTTCATAACGCAATTAATTGCTTACCTATTTGTTTGTTTATATTTACTACATTGTGGAGTGGGCTTGTCCAAGCACCTAAGATTTATTATGGTTGGTAGTTCTTTTACTATTCATTTACCCACTTACTCAGATTGTGTACTTTTATCTTGATTGGAGGTTGTGTGCTGCATTGATTATGTAGAGCGTTGAAAGACCTGGAGAACTCTCCCTGTAATCTGTATTAAGTGCAGTGTAACTAATCTTTTTGGGCATACTAATATATTTATAAACAATTTAAACCAGGTGCCTATTCTTAGCATTAATGTAGATGGTGATGTTTAGCTCATTAGACATAGTTTTGACATTAGATTGTGGTAATCACCAGATGGATGTAGTCTGGTAATTCCATCAAATGTAACTCATGAACTTTTGGTGAGACATCTTATATAGAGAGAAACTTTTATAATGTCTGTCAATGTTTCATTTTTGATATGTTGTAATTGGGCATTCAGTTATGAATTGAATGGTTGCATTGTCATTATCATCTAATAACTGGAGGTCCTTGCAAAATGTATGTGCCTTAAGGTTGGTCTTGAGTTTTTCTTTTCAGCTTCTCTATTTAAAAATCATTGTCAAGGCTTTTTTATTATTACACTACAATTACAGTTGTGTTGGTTTTCATATGAAGCAAATCAATTCTTTTAATTCTAACATAGTTTTGACATTAGATTGTGGTAATCACCAGATGGATGTAGTCTGGTAATTCCATCAAATGTAACTCATGAACTTTTGGTGAGACATCTTATATAGAGAGAAACTTTTATAATGTCTGTCAATGTTTCATTTTTGATATGTTGTAATTGGGCATTCAGTTATGAATTGAATGGTTGCATTGTCATTATCATCTAATAACTGGAGGTCCTTGCAAAATGTATGTGCCTTAAGGTTGGTCTTGAGTTTTTCTTTTCAGCTTCTCTATTTAAAAATCATTGTCAAGGCTTTTTTATTATTACACTACAATTACAGTTGTGTTGGTTTTCATATGAAGCAAATCAATTCTTTTAATTCTAGCATTTTGTTTGGTCTGTCAAGACAAACTTAAATTCACTTAAAATTAAGTTAACCATGTTGATGACTTGTTTATGAAATTGTGTCCTCTAGCCATTGAAGCCGAAGAATGATACAACAGCTTGTGCAGAGGAATCTGCCGAGAAGAACCCGAGTCCTAACCTTGCCAGTTTCGTCAAGGGTCCTCTTCAGACACCAGTATCAGGAAAAGTGGCAAAGGCCCAAAAAGTTCCAAGGACACCAAAGTCCAGTAAAGCTGAATCTCAAACTCCCTTGGAAAATATTGGCGAGTGTTACTGGTATAAATCTTTAATTCCGGATCTTATTTAATTATTACTTCATTCTTGCTTTCACAGTAATGGGGGTTACTGGGTAATGAATCTACTCATCTTTTTTTTTTTTGTGTCCCCCCTGTCTTCCAATACCTCTTCAGAACACTGGGATCTTGTCCAGCTTATTCTGAGAGAGAAAAAGAGTACAGAGGAAAAGAATGATTAACTTTCATAAATATCTGCTATGAACTCACAGGTTCTCATTCAGGCAATAATCTCACTCCAGTTGGTGCCTGTCGATATGATAGCTCCCTAGGTAATTTATTATGCTCGTGGCTTTGAATTTTTCTCCTTTTCTTCCCTTCCTATTGCTGCATATCCTGATTGGAGTGATATATTTAGGACCTACCGATAACAATGTCATTTTACTTAACCAGGTCTCTTAACAAAAAAGTTCATTAACCTGATCAAACGTGCAGAAGATGGTATTCTTGATTTTAATAAAGCCGCTGACACATTAGAGGTGAATATATCTTCCCATTGATGCTCTACATTTGGTTAAATCCAATAAACTGAAAGTTGTATCTTTTAACAGGTGCAGAAAAGGTGTATATATGACATAACTAATGTCCTTGAAGGCATTGGTCTTATAGAAAAGAAACTCAAAAACAGAATCCAGTGGAAGTATGGAAGCACTTCTATAATTTATAATATGGAAGTTCTTTATTTAAAATGTTAATCCTTTTCTTGGGGATCAATCTGAAAATGAGAAGTTGCTAATGGATATAATTATCAAGTAGGGGGAGTCTGGATGTCTCAAGACCAGGGGAAGTGGATGAGAGTCTCCCTAGCTTGCAGGTATGAGATATATAAATGAATTGTTTCTTGACATTTACAGACTTCGAAGACTTGGGTATAGTTCTAATCCAGTTGAAATACACGTCCATCTGCATGTGCATAATCTGAATATCTTTGTAGTTCCTTTTTTTCCCTGCCATTTTTGCTTTTTAGCTTATTATTTTTATACTCCATTCTTACCATGTCTTTCTGGTATTGTTTGTGCTACTCGTTTTTTAATGTATTCTGTCCATGCATCAAATAACCTGAGTGAAGCTGTTCGATATCAGAAAACAAGATTGCATAGGCATCAGCTATCAGAAATTTCGTGAAAAATTCCTTTAACTATCTCCGAAAGAACACTTTCAAACAACGTTAAATATTGTATCTATTAAGTTCATTTATGTTCCTCCAAATGCTGCTTCATTTACATTCAATGATATACTAATGCTTCTCCATGACCAACGAGCTATAAGTTTTCAAACTAAAAGGGAAGAGAGATGGGTTCGTACTTCCAGAAGTTGCTAGATTCAGTCCTCATCAGCTCTTTGCACCCCTGCAGGCTGAAGTAGAAAACTTAAATATGGAGGATCACAGATTGGATGAACAAATAAGGTATTTTGATGCCTCTGAGACATATTTTTTCTGGTAGAGTCCTAATAATGCTGAGGCTTTTAATCTGTCTACTTGTTTCAGAGGAATGCAAGAGAATTTGAGAGGCTTCAGTGAAGATGAAAACAATCGAAAGTAAAGCACTCCTTACTATATTATGTGGATCATTTGGCTCGCTCCCTTGTGTTGATACTTATGCTTACATTGCTTCTTCACCAGGTGGCTTTTCGTGACTGAAGAAGACATCAAGAGTTTACCTTGCTTTCAGGTATTTCACATCAGTTCTTCCCTGCTGCTTTCATTGGTCGGTAGATTCTTACTGAAGCATTGGTATGTTTATTTCATCAGAATGAAACTTTGATAGCAGTTAAAGCTCCACGTGGCACCACTTTAGAAGTTCCCGATCCTGATGAGGTTAGTTTTCTTTACTCTCTTCTGAAAAAGCAACCAATAACTTAGAGCCAAGTATTGCAGAAGAATCTGTGCCTGCATAAATACTCGTGAATTGCCTTGATTTGTTCGGGCAATTGATTATCCACAGAGGAGATACAAAATAGTTCTCCGGAGCAGTACGGGACCTATAGATGTGTACCTTGTCAGGTACTTCTTTCTTGTAAGAAAGTGCATTCATTGTTACCTTCAACCTTTTTATCAAGGTGGACCCTCGATTGTAAGGGAGAAAATTGATCAACTGATATCTGTTATGTTTTCTATTTGTTTCTGATTATCTGCTCGCCAATGTAATTTAGTCAATTTGAAGAAAAATTTGAGGAGAGGAATGAGGTCGAGGTGCAACCAAGCATCCCATCAACTTCAACACTTAATGAGAACACTTCTGCAACACCAGCAACCGAGGAGATAAGAGTGAACGAAACTGAGATTCAGAGCCTAGAAGCTCAGAAAGTGTGCTTAGAAACAAGTACGTCGCAGGATTTTGTGAGTGGAATCTTGAAGATTGTGCTGGATGTTGATGTAAGTCATTTTTATGAGAATGGTATAAATACTATTTGATTGAATATTCAAAGATGCAGATTGATATGAACTATTGACATTAATGACATTTTTAGAATTGCTTCATATCACGCACATTTTTTCCATTAGCAACTGAGTCACGTTTTAAAAACTATGATTGTCACACAGCTTTTCTAACAGTGAATGCAAAGTATGAGAATACAAATTTAATGATACAAGAAAGCATGAAAAATTTGCCTCTTATGTTGTTGAAATGTTACGGAGGGGACAGGAATTCATTTTTTTCATATACAAGTTGCTCAATTGCTAAATATTCTTGCTTTGACATTTACAGAACGATCTCGATTATTGGTTATTGTCAGATGCCGATATAAGTCTCTGACATGTGGAGAACGTTTCGTATCCTAACTATTGTCTCTTTTATGCAACTCTTTTGATTTTTTTCGTAAGATGTGTTATACAACATTCCATGACTCTCGACTATAGCTGGGTTTAACTGGGAAAGCTTGAGCACAGTTCATGAAGACTATGCCTTGCCTAATGTTAGCATACCAGCAGCCGAAAATCCACAGCTGGAACCAACTGAAACACCTTCCATGGGTTCAAGTGGATTTGGTGGTGATCATCGATGAAGATAGCTCATGATTGTTTTAAAAGAGGAAGATGCTGGAAGCCTGTAGGAGAAGAGTGCTTAAAGTATTCCTCATACCATGCTATCTACTTTAAAATTACCTCGAAGTCGTCTTGGAGTTAAAACCTAGATCCTTAAAAAAATCGACATGGTGCCAGAGTCAAGAAAATGGAGGGAGTAGGTAAGTGGATCATTGTATAATATTTGCTTAGATAATTCCTGTAATAGCAATAAATTTTCCAGTCAGATTTAATTCCTGTATATCATCAAATTTTTTGTGGCATCTTGTCATGACATATAGGCAGTTGTGTATAATATCCTTCCAAATTAGATGCAGGTTTTGAAATTCCCTTTCGGTATACAGTAATGTGTCCTATTATAGTTATGCCTTGTGCAGGATCAAACCCAGATATTATTCCTTTACATTGTAATAGGTTCACTTAATGTAGTATAACAGGAGTTCAGAAATTATTCTGTCAATTAATTCTCAGCCAGTGTTCATCCTGATTGCTGGTATGAAATTCATTTGGAGAGTTCTCGTGTCAAACCCGAGTGTGTCGTTGAAGATTGGGGTTCACTTCATGGTCGAGTTCTTCCATCCTGTACATTCTACTCTGGGTTCAGGCCCCGGATTTTCATCATATAGATCATGTGCTTTTTGCTTTTGCAGCGTTTTCACCAGGGTGACTAGAGGTGAGTTCACTTTCAGGTCTTCACCACTAGTTTATGAAAATTGAAGTTCGAGTCAAAAGACGAGAACAAGGTGCAATGTTAGACGAAGTTTTTGCAACAAAATTATGACATAATGCATGATAAAATACTGGTTTAGCGTCGCTTAACTATTTTTCTCTATCTCCTTTCCAATTCATGTAGCAACAATGGGTGTAAGAGCTACAGGAGAAAATCTTATTGGTAATACAGCTGGGTGCAGCGTAGGCTAATATGCAAGTGTCCCAACCTTCAAACCTACGCAAAACCAGGCTTCATTCCCAATATAACCTTCTCGTGCACGCTTGGTACACAATAGTGAATTGGCCTCTCTGTTTGGCAAAATTTATAAATTATTTATAAATGACATGTAGAATTTGTACCCAAAATATTCTAAACCAATTATTTGTGCGTGCACTTATTAATAAACAAACAATCAAGTTACTAAGTTGGGGGTTATTCCCTCGTACCTTAAAGACCCTGACCAAGTGATACTATCGATTGAAGAATGGGGTAGCCTGGAGAACATCGAATTCTTTTATAATTCTGAGTGGAATAGGAAGGTAGTACAAATTGACGAGAAAGTTTCAATAATACGAAAACGGGTGAAGCGTATATCAACGAATATCAGAGTTAAAAATTTAACACTCATGGATCTATTTCTCACAATTTTCCTTTTCATGCACGATTGCGTATTAATCAATATTATGAAAATACTCTTTTCTTTGAAGGCTCTATTTGATAGGAAGAATTTTCTATGGAAGTTGGAAATTATTTTTCATTTTCCACCTTTTAGGCTGTTTGATAAAAAAAAAAATTCTAGGCAATTGATTTTCCAACTTGTACCTCACGTGATCCCATTTTCCACTTTTTCCTTGAATTAGAAAAGGGTACCTAAACCACCAAAAAGGTTTTCTAAGCAATTTTTTTTTTCAATTGAAACAAATTATATTTCCAATTGTAACAAATTCTATCCCTTAAATGGACAATTTTCATGAAAAACAAAGTCAACACCAAAATATCCAAAATCTAAATATTTTTCAGGTGTAAAATTATAGCAGTCAAACATTATTAATTGACAATTCCCAATAAAATATGTTCTAAGCAATTCAATTCAATAGAATTCATTTTCTTTCCACTAAAATTTCATTTTTGCAATCAAACGTATCCTAAAAGATTTTTTTAAGGCTTAATAGCAAAAAAATTTTCCCATGGATTTGGTGGTTTTTAGTTTTCTAAGCAATTTTTTTTTTTCAATTGAAACAAATTATATTCCCAATTGTAACAAATTCTATCCCTTAAATGGACAATTTTCATGAAAAACAAAGTCAACACCAAAATATCCAAAATCTCAATATTTTCCAAGTATAAATTATAGCAGTCAAACATTATTAATTGACAATTCCCAATAAAATATGTTCTAAGCAATTCAATTCAATAGAATTCATTTTCTTTACACCCAAATTTCATTTTTGCAATCAAACGCATTCTAAAAGATTTTTTTAAGGCTTAATAGCAAAAAAAGTCCCTACGTTTGACACTTTTTGCGAAAAACGTGCCTACATTTCATTTTTTTTTTTTTTTTTTGCATTTTCGTCCTTATTTCAATATTTCATTACGAAAAACATTATTTTTCACATTTTCTTGATAAAATGACCAATATACCCTTCTATTTAAATAAAAAAAGAACAAATTGCAATCTTACTTTAACTTTTTAAAAAAGTGTAAATGAGTCCAAATAAATTATTAAATATTAAAAATAACCAAAAATAAAAATAAAAACTGTTTCTCTCTCCTCATTTTCTTTTCCTCCCCNATTTTTCACATTTTCTTGATAAAATGACCAATATACCCTTCTATTTAAATAAAAAAAGAACAAATTGCAATCTTACTTTAACTTTTTAAAAAAGTGTAAATGAGTCCAAATAAATTATTAAATATTAAAAATAACCAAAAATAAAAATAAAAACTGTTTCTCTCTCCTCATTTTCTTTTCCTCCCCCAACCTCCTCCACCACTACCATCACCACAAAAAATATTTTCTCATTCTTAACTAAAACCCATCTCACAAACCCCCAAATATCTATAATAAATTCTTTCACACAATCTTCAGAAATTGCAAGTATTACAACACCCCCCCCCCCCCCCCCCGCCCC
>CAIGRP010030525.1:0-11104 GCA_903798385.1 Fraxinus cuspidata
CGTGAAATGTGTTGTTAAAATTAATTGTGGACTTTGATTTATATTTTTATTAACTTTTATAGCTAAGTGAAACACAAACTCTCAATATTATTTTATGAACTTTCAATTATGGCGATTCTACGAAGATGGAAAATAATCAAATATAACTTATTACCTAGAGTATGTTTGGTTTGGCTTAAGACAAGATTAGCTATTTTAGAAGTACAATAAGTACTTATTAAAAAGCTCGTACGTTTGAATGTCATGTGCTCATATGTTTTGGATTGCTAGACTTTGCTTGTAGCTTTTGACTGTCGTCAAATTACATAAATATTTTCAGAATGTTTTACTTGATATTTAAAGCCAAGGCTTAGTTTTTTTTTAGGAATTTTTCCATGTCAAAAACCATGTTGCAGATTGGTTTGTGCACTGTAGGAGAAACTCACCTCTTTTCGTCGAAGTGTGTTCTTTTGTAGTCAAGGAAAAAATTGGATTTCACTGATAATCATATTCTTTTAATGTTGATAAAGTGAAAGTAAATCGATAATTCAGTTGATTTAACTTTTGTTACTAATGGACTAAGCTTACGAGCTTATTTCAATTTGGGCTAAAAAATAAGCAACATCGCAACTTAAGCAGCATGTTTTGGTTGAACTTATAAGTCCATCCAAACATACTCCTAGTCTTCCTCCGTGCGTTAGCATGAAACTTACACAACCTAGGTACAACGACACAATTATTAAATTTTCTACTTTATGCCCTCCAATCCTATTTGCTTCAAAATTTTGAAGGGCACATCTTACAATAGCATTAATTAGCTATCTTGATATGCTCAAAAGTTAAATTCTTTATTTCTAAAATTATTTTAACTTTCTCAAGCTAAAGTTAAGAATTTACTTTATTTTTCTTGAAGGGGAAGATATGACTTTATATTGGTATTAAATTGCATTATTTGAGTCAATTTGCAACACTTATTCTACGATGAAATATTCGAGTCAATTTTCGACACCTTTTCTACGGCCAAATGAAAATTGTGTGTTCCATATGAAATAAGTATTTAGTCCTTGCTTGATCCCCATTATTTTTAAAATGTATTTTTCTCTCCTCTCTTTAATCACACATTTTTCAATAAAATAATATTTCATACAAATCTAAAAAAATCTCTTAATTTTTAACCACACATATTCTATCAATCTACTATTACCAAATGCATTATTCTATAAAAATGGGACTCAAACAAGTCATTTAATGATAAAGTAGAGTGGGGGGTTTTCTGCTAAACTGGTAGCCGCAGTGTGAGGGTTCGATTTCTGTCTCTTACAAAGGTATGTAATTGGACTCTTTGGGGATACTAGTGGCAGCTCTTGTACTGGCCTGTTGAGGCACATCCCGCAATTTATCTTCTCCACAATGTTATAGGGACGGGACGGTGGGGTCCTTCAAGGTTGGGGTTCAACCTTTATCATAAAGTAGAGTGTATTTACATAAATCTATTATTAAATTAATGTCCCTTCTTTGTTTAGCAAATTAGGGACAAATGCTGCTTAATTTCAGTCTAATCGAAATCGAATTCTTTACACGCTGTAACGCACTGATGCATGAGGTTTATAGAAATCTGTGCAGAAAGTTGGATTTTTACTGTGTAATTAATGCAAAATTTGTCAGTTTTCGGCCGAAAAACAAAATTATCCTCAATAACTATGCATGCTATTCATCAAGTGTCAATTTTGGCACCATTTCTCTAAACAAAAGGCAGTGGAAAACGAATTCCAATGAAATCTGAGTCAAAATTTTCCGTTTCTTGTTTGAATTTTACGTAACAACTTCCCCAATAATTTAAATACTCCCATTAAGAAGCAAAGGTTGCAAGAACTTCTGTGAGCTTCAAAGGACATCCTCCTCTGTTTTTAGCAAAAAGAGCTCTTTGAGAAAATTATATCGAGACAGTTCTCTATGAAAGTTCTTTTAATCGGATACTTTCAGAAAATTATTTCTACAAGTTCAAAAAATAACATCCTAATATCAAATATAGTTATTGACTTTTCAAATGTGTAGTGGCCCTGTATCTATCCGACAAATTACTTTCACTATTGATATTATTTTCATTCTCTATGCATTTTATCGTGTCATTAAGGTCCACCGTTGGTCGAGGATTGATCGATGTTCCATAAAAAGTTATTGCTTTTTCTTTGAACCTTCCATCTTCCCCCGACATTACTCCATCTAACTTTCGCTATTTAAGCGCAAACATAAAAATATAGTCACGACCCACAAAAATATAAAGGGAATAAAGGAAATGTATTCAAAAATTTTAATCCTCAACAAAGTTAAAACAAAATGGTTCAGCTAAAAAAGTTGATAAAAAATTAAGACAAAATCAACCATTAATATTAATGATGTATTTTATGCGACCCACAATTATTGAATGAGTTCAAGATTGTCCTCATTTGCACCAACTATTACTGTCCTCATTATCCTTTTCTACAACCACTTCTGGTAGACTTACTATTTCCTTCTCAAGCTACTGCTCAAATTCACAGCTTCACATTAAATGGATTATACTTCATTGTCTAAAGGGGATAAAGGGAGATGCTTCTTAGATAAGAACACTAATTATTCCATTTAATGGCAAACAGCATTATACTAAATTAACATATCCCTGGTCCCCTCTTGTTCAAAAGGCAATTATGTTCCTCTATCAACTGTTAATTACTAAGCATTTTCCATCTTTTTCTTGAACCTTTCTCTATTCCCCATGCATCATTCACCAAACAGAAACATATCAAAAAGAGACGCATACATACACTATCTACTACTGGGGTCTCTCTCTAAATTAATCTTCTTTCTTCTGCACTTGTGATGCAATTTCCAATGGGGATTCTCCGTTCCTTGTATTGTTTCACTATTTTTGCAGTTTCTTTGATGTTTATGGTGAAAGTTTTGGCTTCTGATCCTCTTTCTGATGCACTCTTAAGCTTTAAATCTGAGGTTATTGATGATTCCAACAGTTTAAATGACTGGTTTGTGCCTTCTGGAATGAACCCTTCCGGGGAAATTCTTGCATGTTCTTGGACTGGAGTGAAATGCAGTCAAAATTCTTCAAAAATTGTCCGTTTAGACCTGTCAATGAAAAATCTTAAGGGTCCACTATCAGGAAAACAGTTCAATCTCTTTGTTGACTTGGTTGATTTGAACCTCAGTCACAATTCATTCTCAGATAAACTTCCTGC
This sequence comes from Fraxinus cuspidata, assembly GCA_903798385.1. Lineage (NCBI taxonomy): Eukaryota > Viridiplantae > Streptophyta > Magnoliopsida > Lamiales > Oleaceae > Fraxinus > Fraxinus cuspidata. The sequence continues at coordinate 3,210 of CAIGRP010030525.1, forward strand.
CGGGATTTCTAGCATCACCAATCTAAAATCCCTGGATATCAGCATGAACAATTTTTCAGGCCATTTTCCTACTGGGTTTTCAAAATTCCAGAATTTGGTTGTTCTTGATGCGTTCAGTAACAGCTTTTCAGGACCTTTACCGGCCGATATTTCTGAAATTCAGTCCCTCAAGGTACTGAATTTTGCTGGGAGTTACTTCAGTGGACCAATCCCATCAGAATATGGTTCATTCAAGAACCTTGAATTCATTCATCTGGCAGGAAATAGTCTAAGTGGTAACATACCTCCAGAACTGGGGAATCTGAAAACACTGTCCCATATGGAAATTGGCTATAACAGATATGAAGGAGAAATTCCATGGCAATTTGGGAATTTGAGTGAACTCAAATATCTTGATATTGCAGACGCCAATCTATATGGTTCAATCCCAAAGCAAATCTGCAACCTTACAAAACTGGAATCACTTTTCCTCTTCAGTAATCTGCTCACTGGAAATGTTCCATGGGAATTTAGCAAAATCTTGCCCATGAAAAGCCTGGATCTTTCAGACAACCAACTTTCCGGACAAATTCCGGATAGTTTTTCAGAGTTGAAGAACCTTAGGCTTCTAAGCCTAATGTACAATAATTTGGATGGATATGTCCCTGAAGGAATTGCTAAGCTTCCACAACTTGATACTCTGCTTCTTTGGAACAATAACTTTTCAGGTTCACTCCCAGAAGACTTGGGAAGATACTCAAAGCTCAAATATGTGGATGTTTCGACGAACAATTTTGTGGGTAGCATACCACCTGATATATGTTCAGGAAGGGAGCTAATGAAGTTGATCTTGTTTTCAAACAATTTTACTCAAGGTCTGTCTCCATCTCTCACCAATTGTTCCGCTCTTGTTCGTGTTCGACTGGAAGATAACTCATTCTCAGGTGACTTATCTTTGAAATTTAGTAATCTTCCTGATTTATCTTATCTGGACTTGTCTAGAAATAGATTTACGGGAGGAATTCCTTCTGATATTGATCAAGCTTACGGGCTTCAGTACATTAATGTGTCTAATAATCCAGTGCTTGGAGGCATAATACCAGTAAAAACGTGGTCTCTGCCTCTCCTTGAGAACTTCTCTGTGGTTTCTTGTAGCATATCGGGCAATATTCCTCCATTTCAGCATTGCAAATCCTTGTCTGTTATTGAATTGAGTGCAAATAAGTTTTCAGGAATCATCCCAGAAAGCATTTCCAATTGTAAGGAACTTGTGAGCATAGATTTGGCTAACAATAACTTAACAGGTCCTATTCCTTTAGAGTTGGCTAAACTTCCTGCTATTGGGGTTATAGACATGTCTCGAAATAGTTTCATCGGTCCAATCCCAGCAGAATTTGGAAACTCTTCGACCTTAAAACTTCTGAATGTGTCCTACAATGACATCTGGGGTTCAATTCCTCCACAGAGGACTTTTAAAATGATGGATAGAAGTGCATTTTTTGGTAATCCGAAGCTCTGTGGGGCACCTCTGAGACCTTGTCATCGTGAAAGTCTGATTCCAAATGGACTAGAATTGGGAAGTAGAAGAACTCAAAAATTAGCCTGGATTCTAATAATCTGTGCAGTCATAGTCCTATTCATTATGACTGTGGTTTTTGGGATATTTTACTTCAAAAGACGACGTGAAGGCCAGTGGAAAATGGTTGCTTATAGTGGACTTCCTCAGTTCACAGCAAAAGATATTTTGAGGAGCTTTAATTCTGTAGAAGTCCTGGAGGAAGTACCCGCATTGCCAGATTCAATTTGCAAAGTACTTTTACCCACAGGAATAACTGTTTCAGTGAAGAAGATTGAATGGGAACCAAGAAGAATGGAAATTGTGTTACAATTTTTGCAAAGGATGGGAAATGCAAGGCATAATAATTTGACAAGATTACTCGGGATATGCTACAACAGTCGTCTGGCTTATCTGTTGTATGACTACTTGCCTAATGAAAATTTGTCGGAAAAGATCAGAATGAAGAGGGATTGGCCAACAAAGTATAAGATAGTGATTGGAATTGCAAAGGGACTCTGCTTCCTTCACCATGATTGTTATCCAGCAATACCACATGGAAATCTTAAGGCGAGTAACATAATGTTCGATGAAACTATGGAACCTCGTTTGGTTGAATATGGAATCAAATCAATAGTTCAGTCGACTGGTTCATTGCCAGCAAATATCACAAGGGAGACTGGTACACTCTCTACGCATTATTCAACATTGATCAGAACCATACATATGCATAAAGTTTCCTTTTTTCACCATTTCTTTTTACCTTCTTATATATTCCTTTCTTGTTTATAGACACATTATTCTATTTTCTAAAACCTGTAAATTTAACTGTCATTACTGAAACTTGTACAAGCTCTATCTGGTAGTATCAAAGATGATTTCTATCTCCATGTTTAATCGAAATGAGCAAAAAAAAAAAAAAAATCACAACTTCCAAGAACTTCATAAAAGGCTCCAGTAAAGAGATTCCTAAGGCATCATGTCGATATACATGTAGCTTTCTGTAAACAGATTACGAAATCACTTAGCAGTTTACATTCAAACTCATGGTATTAGCTGATTACTTGACAATATTAGAAAAGAGTATTACTATTTGGTTCATTTTATTGTTCAGTAAAGTCTAATAATGCATACAAAATAGGCACTCGCTATTATTATTTTTAAGATATTACTCCAAATTCCAAACTAAAGTCTCCTCACTACTTAGAAGTTCCATTTCCATCCTTAAGATGTGGAGGACGCTTGTTTGTAAACCCCAGTCCTGATTTTTCCCTCAAAACAGTCATCCCCATCCTCCCAACCGTTAAATTTTTTTCTTTGCCTTTTAATTATTTGGACAGGTGAATTCAGCACAGTCAAGGAGGAGCTCTACATGGATATATACAATTTTGGGGAAATCATTCTCGAGATCTTAACAAACGGTAGACTGGTGAACGCGGCATCCAGCATAAGCAACACTCCAAAAGAGATTCTCATAAGAGAAATTACTAAAGAGAATGATATTGATTCCTCTAACTCATTCAAAGAGGAGATAAAGTGGGTTCTTGAAGTCGCTTTTCTATGTACTACAAGTAGACCGTCAATGGAAGATGCAGTGAAGATGTTATCACGGTTGAAGCCTCAAACAAATGGCAATGGCTCTTAGAGCACAACGCATCCTTTATACAAGTTGCAGTTATAAATGATAAACAAATGTATGTACTCCAGCTTGCCATTGTAGAAAGTTGGTTTTTTTTGTTTGAATGGTTGATATAATTTTCTGTAAGATATATGAAAAATTATTGTTTCTACTTTCAATAGTTGAGTGTTTAGTACTGTATTTTTTCCTAATGTGGTGAAGAAATTTGATTCTCAGAGCATGTTTGAAGTTACAATTTTATGAAAAGTATTTTGTTAGTAAAACAATGTGGATATTGTTGATGATACAAATCGGATCATCATACCTAGCTACAATTTTCACTTCTTAGACTTGCTAATTTGGATGTTCAAACAGAAGCAAGAAGTAAAATAATTATTTGAGATGGAGATATTTGAATCGCGTGCCTTTTTCTCCAAATGAGGGGTATTTATAGATTTCCCTCCAAACTATTGGGTAATTTTGTCATCTCGGAGGAATGACACACGCGACTTCTTTTTGGCCTTTTGCTAACTGATTCTGTTTACAAGTGTCATGCTTTGCGGATGTGTTAACAACATATAATCAGCTTGGACGAAAAAAAGGCTTGCGTCTTATTATGCGAACCCTCATGTTTTCTTCCCCTTCGCATATGGTTACGTACTTCGCGGGGAATGTGGTGGGGTTCGTGGAACGGTTTTTTGGATTTAACAGATATATCACATAGGAAAAAGAAAGTGTTTATCATTTTTGAGTTATCTGCAATTCCTCACATATTTCATTAATTCTATGTAATTTGTATCTTTTTTTTTTTTTGCAGATAACCTATTTAATCTGGTTCTTAGCACAAGCTTCTCGTTGGTGCTACCTTCCCACAAATGCAGTCTCAACGTTTTTTTCCGGTTTATTTGTTCTAAAATCTACTTTTGCTTTCCCATTTACAAGGGATCATGAAGTGGTGATTAAAATTGAATTTTTGGTTACTGAGTTCAGACTTTTGCTGTTTTTACTCATCTGAAACCTTGTTTAGAATCTGCTCTTAATATCTGATTTCTTAGTGTTTGTCATTTGCACGTCCCTTTCTTTAATTGCAGTAGGTAGATGCACCGGCTCTTATTTCTAGACTTTTGGATAAACTGGTGAAGAGTGACATATATAGTGGAGCAGCATTTGCTCTAGCTGGGATGGTTAAGGGATTGAAAGTATCTTCTCTGATGAAGTATCTCAGCCTTACTAGAGGGTCTCTCAGACAAGCCTGCTCTATGAAACGGTTTTGAGCTTTTTTGGACTATCTTTGTCACCAGTCCCATGACTACTACTATACAAAGACGAGAAAAATGAGGCATCAAATATTGGTTGCCAAAACATCTGGCCTCTTCGGTGTTGTCAATTGACCTGTAAAGATTTATCCTTGATTAACTATTATCTGTGAAGAAAATGGCCTGCTTCTCTCGACAAGAATAGAGGGCAAATCATCTAACATAGAGTTGGAATAAAGTTTGAGTTGAATTTGGAAGAGATGAAGCATGTAAGGGAACTTATTTTGGGGATCAGATGAGAAACTATGGATGTCAACCAAGTTGTGTTAAAGAGAGTGGTTACGAGATAGGATGAAGGAAAAATTAAGGTCATGACTTATGAGTAGGTTGGAAAGACTCGAAAGCTCTATCAAGTCTTAAATTTAATAGTGAACTTTTCATCGTTCTTTCCATCAATCTAAATTTTCGAAAATAATAAAAAATATAAGAGGGCAAACTATAGAAAGCAAGAAAGCATAATAGACCCAATGAGTCTTATATTTTGGTATGGAAATTAATTTGGCGATTTTAAAGTGAAAATTATGAAAAAAAAAATGTTGAATATTAAAAAGCAAGTCTATATTAGGTAATTACTATATGTAGTACAAGCTCGATCACAACATAATATTAGGTCACTATGTATATTTTATATAAGAGGGTATAAAGTGTTATAACATCTCCAAGAAACTCTTTAAATATGATATACTCTTTATTTTAAAGAGTCAACATTTAAAATCATGCTGCAAGTGACTCCTTAAATTAATATTTTAATTTAAAAAGTGAATTTGGCTCTCCAAGAGAGTAGATTTGGCTCTCCGAATTTGGAGAGTCAAACTCACTCTCTATAATTAAATGCATTCAAAGTGTTTCAATTTTCAATGTAGGAAGACAATAAAATAATCTAAAGAAAAGCTAGTTAAAATAAAAGATAAAGAAAAATAATAAATATTTTTTGGGAGTAGTAAAATCAAGTGTTAAATATAAAGAGCTTGTTGGAGTACTCCAAAATTTTAACTCTTTAAAGGAAAACGTGTGTTTGAAAAAGAGGGAAAAATTATTGATGTGATGAAAAATATTATTTTATTGAAGAATGTGTGGTTGAAAATGAGTAGAAGAATGAAAATAAAAATTTTAACGTGAACCAAACAAGGACTAAATATAAAGAGCTTGTTTGAGTACTTTAAAATTTTATCTCTCTAAATTTATAGATGCTTTCCAAATGATAGAATATACTCTTTAAATAGAGAGTCTATTGAATATGCTCTTATAACTAATATAATGATGTAGACAATTTTACTAAAAATCTATTATTACTATTAATTTGAGAATTGTATTGCTTCTATTTTTTCTAATTCTATTAGAAGTAGGTTATTGTTTTGTTTGCCATTAGGAGATGATTAAAATGTTACTCTATTTGGGTATTGTTATAAGTGGATGCAATGCAATTATTTATTTATCAACTCTGTGAATTACATATCATTTTATACTCTGTTTGCCTAAATCGCAAGTGTCGGTATCGTAACAAGTAATACTATAAGCATAAGTCTAAGTATTGATCTCCCATAGACTACTTACAATTAATTTTTATTCTAAAAGCTTCAAATTAAACTAATGTGATAATCAAATAGTGGTTTGAAGATTGAAATTAAAATTAAATTATTCTAATATGTCCAACACAAACGACACATGAGATTTTTTTGAAAGAATTTATGCGTATTAATAATCTAATTAATCAATTACATGTTCAAAATTGCTATATTTTTATCTAAATTTATAAATATATAGGACGCACGCAAGATCACATAATCTATAAGAGTATCTCCTGATCTCTTATCAATTGACCTATATCACTTTTGTACAAGCTAAAAAAAAAAACACATTACCTCTCAATATCAATTTTCTCCTTAAATTCATCAATTGATGATCAAGTAATTGAATTAAATTAAACACAAATAAGCAATTAACAAACATAACAATTGACATGAAGTCTTTCAATTAAATTGACATTAATAACTTAACATATATCATCCATCCTAACAATAAAATATCAAGCCGCTCATAATTATATAATTCAACAAATAAAGGATTAAGTACATTGTTGAGTTCAATTACAATTAAAAAAAGAAAAGATATCTAAGCAATTGTTGATATTTACTACACGAATTCTAACGATGAATCTTCAGCCTCTTCATTTATTATTGCAAATCTCCCGAAAAATTTATGGTAATCCGCCTACATATCCCGAATTCTTGCCATAAATATTAAGAATCTATAGATGTAATTTTGTATTTTGCCTCAAGAACTCCCTTTGAAAAAAAGTGAAGAAAGACCATTTATGGACCTCTAATAGGGTTGAAAATGGTACCCCCGTGATGTTAAGAACTAGAGTTTTGTTCAGAGTAGGAAAAATAGATTTTGGGTTCATGATTACTCATGCGATCGCACAGCTTTTGAGGCTGCGATTTATGGGCTTGTTGGATGGCTAACTGGGCTTGTTGCGATCGCACAAATTTTGGTTCTTTGACGTTGTCATCGCATGGTCAAACTTATTTTTTTGGGCTAAAATTTAGTCCCGATTATTTGATATTATAATTTTTAAAATAATATTTTTAAAAAAAAATGTGTGGTTAGAAAATAATTAAAATTTTTTGATTGATGATATTATTTTATTGGAGAATGCGTAGTTAAAAAGAAGAGATAGAAAAATGTACTATAAATTTAATTTGGCTTAAACGGGTGCTTAGTCATCGGTTCACTTTCTAATTCAGCCCAAACCATCCATTATTTTCATGTGAGGTCCTTTAACTTTCAAACTTGACATGTTGATCCCTGAATTCTAGAGTTCGTCCAACTTTAAGCCTAATTGATCAATTCTCGTTTTTTCCCCATCATTTCTCATCGATATCAAGTTACACAAAATTAAGTACTTATAAAATCACTCCCAAGCGCCAACTTTTGGTGACTCAAATAAGTGCAACTAAGGGTGGGCAAAACTCAAACCAACCCGTATAAACCGCCCGAACCGACCCAAACAAATCGATTTGGGTCGGTTCTTTCTAATTTTATAGTTGGGTTCGGGTTTTGGGCAAAGAAGGCGGGTCGGGTTGGGTCGGGTCACGGGTTAACCCAAGAAAACCGACCCGACCCACAGAAAAGGGGAAAAAAATGCAACTCCATTCCAAAAGGCCAAAGTCAGAGGACAAACAAGTTACAAAACACAATTACACAACCCTAATCTAATAATCTTCCTCCTCTCTCTCTCTCCCACAATCCAACTCCACTCGACGCCGCCTCTCTTATCACGGTTTCATTCAATGCAATGTAGCTGAAGTTGTGGGGTTTCAAGTAAAAATTGAGGCAGCCGTTGCAATACGACCGAACAAGTATTTCATTTATCATTGAGACATTGATTTTTTTCAAGGTTTTTTTTCATTGATTTTCTCCGACC
>CAIGRP010030527.1:0-27221 GCA_903798385.1 Fraxinus cuspidata
ATTTTTCTCTAAGAGTGAGCGAAATGGAACAGGAGCATAATGAATTCCATCAACGTCATCGTCGATTGAAGTCCGTTACCTTCTAGCTGCCTTCCTCCGCCTCACCACTACGGTCGCAACCTCCAACTTATTTTCTCCAACGGCCTTTGTTCGACGATTCTAACAAGCAACCTAGTACGGCTGAGACTCGTCGAAATCTAATGTCAGATCCACCAGTTCCTCTATTTCCACCTTTGGCAAAGCTATTATTTCTGTTATGAAACAATCAAAACATCTCTTGTTAGAAAAAATATTAATATTGTTGAATTGTTGTTAGCAATGTTGGAAATACAAAAATTATGTATAGTTTGAATACCACTTGATGAAACCAACCACTAAAATGAATTGTTGAAATTATATGGCACATAATGAAATATTAGATCAAGCAAAAGAATATAATAAAGATAAAAAACATGACAGTTTAATTAAGAAATTTTATTGACTCAATAATAATGTATAAGAGAGAAAATTGCAATTGATCCTATAATTCCAGTAATCTATTTTCTTATAATATACAATTGTATAGAAAAATATAGTATTTATAGGGAACATATAGATGATGTTCAAACCTTCCCAGTAGAGTTATTGATGAAGTAGAATATTAAAAAATCGAGTCCAAAATAAATTACAACTTCCAATAGGCTTTCAAAAGAGAATTTCAACTTGACATAGGACTCCAATAGCATTCCAAACTAAATTCTTTTTGACGTACACTTCAATTAGAATTTTTCAATTACTTCAACAAGGAATTTGGGTCACACACAAATTCTAACAATTTCCACCTTGACACAAATTTCACTGCCGTGAACAAATCTCCGAATATTCTTCAATTGGAAAAGAAAATTCATCTGCAAGGAATGAACCAACTCTTCAACAATAACCAAAACTGATTTCTCCAACCAATACAAAATACTCCACATCTTCCAATGAATCCAAGCACTATTCTACAGAATTACCTTAGATTTTCAAAAAATTATAATGATTTTAAAATTCACCAAATTGGGCTGTAACACACCCCAAAGCAGAATCAAACTCAAATGCTTTTACTGAAGGTCTTTTGCGAGATTGAACACCTTCTATTCCACTTATGCATGCTCAAACAAATCAGGATCCACATGCCCTTTTCCACTAGGTTCGTCCCTAGTAATTAAATACAATGTCACCACATGTGATGGTGGCAAAGTGGCATTAGCCATATCTCCTGAACTTCACTAAGTAGTATTCTTCAAATCCGACCATTTACAAGCTCATAAAGGAATTGTACCAAACTGAATGTCCACCACGGTACTGAACATATGTGATTGACTCTTCTAAATTCTACACAGCCCTGTAAGATGTATAACTATGACATTTTCTATCCCTCCAAAACAACCTGGGCACCCTTACAATTCTTCAAAACTCCACCTCCACCAAAGAACTCATAAGCCTTTGAATTAAGAATAAATAATGAGATGAGATTCTTCTTCAAATTCGGAACATGTCGAACCTGACTGGTGTTCTAATTGTCCCATCCAAGAACTTCAATCTGACCGTACCAATTCCAACAACCCGACAAGGTGTATTATTTCTCATAACCACGAAACCTTTGGAAACGATTTCATACGTGGTAAACAAGTCCTTATTAGGATACATATGAAACATACACACGGAATTCAGAATCCAATCATCCTCTAATTTAGACTCGTTGTCAGAAATAGCCAAAAGATCTCTCTCACTTACAATGTTCTCTGCAAGGTCTACTTCACCTGAAATCTCTGATTGCTTTCTATATTGTCTTGCAGCCAACATTTCTTTACTCTACAATTTGTAGTAATCCTTCTTCATGTATATCTTCTTCTTACAGTAGTTACAAATCTGATTACTAAACTTAGACTTCGATTTGCCCCTTCTAGAACCACCATGAGCAACCAGAAATTCTCTATCTCTGGCTTTAGAAAACAGATGCTTCATCTTCTCTTTTGAATACAAAGCATTATACACCTCCTCTATGATGAGAGCATCACTATACAAGATTATGTCTCTAAATGAAGAAATGAAGCGGGCAACGAACATAATAGGATCAAGGCCAAATCTTCTTAATCATACTCTACTTCCAAAGTTTCCAAATCAGCGATGATCTCTTTAAATACAGCTATGTGATCTTCTAATAATCCTCTTTCTGCCATTCGATGAGAGTATAAATGCTATTTGAGGTTCAACTTGCTTGTCAGATTTTTAGTCATGTACAATTGCTCCAACTTCAACCATAAAAGAGCTGCAAAAACCTCCTTCAAAACGTTATGAAGAATAGTATTCGATAGATGAGGATGAATATGAGAAACTGTCTTTTTATCCTTCCGTAATTTCTCCTCCGCGGTCAAAGTTGCGGGCATCTTGTCAATTCTCAGCAACACATCATCCAAATCCTATTGTACGAGTACTACACGCATCTTAATCTGTCCTAGCAAAAATTTAGTGCTCCGATCCAAAAGCGAAATTTCATACTTCATGAAAGTCATCACAAACAAAAACTTCAAACAAATCAAACTATGCGCTCTTGCGGAACTCTTGAACCTAGGCTTTGATACCACTTGTTATGAAAAAAACCAAAATTTGTTTTGTTAGAAGAAATATTAATATCGCCCGATTGCTGTTAGCAATGTTGAAAATACAAGAATAATGTATAGTTTGAATACCACTTGATGAAACCACTAGAATGAATTGTTGAAGTTATATAAATAATGAAGTATTAGATCAAGTAAAAGAATATAATAAAGACAAGAAATATGACAGATGAATTAAGAGATTTTATTGACTCAAAAATAACGGAGAAGAGAGAAAATTACAATGGATCTTATAATTCTAGTAATCTATTTTCTCACACTATAAAATTGTATAGAAGAGCCTAATAATTATAGGAAACTTGTAGGGGATGCCCAAACCCTCCTAATAGAGTTGTTGATGAAGTAGGATACCAAAAAATCAAGTCCAAAACAAATTACAACTCCCAATGAACTTCCAAAATATGACTTCAACTTGACATATTACTCTAATAGCATTCCAAATTGAATTCTTCTTGACATGCACTTCAATTAGAATTTTTCAATTACTTCAACAAGATTTTCGGGTTACACTCAAATTCCAACAATTTCCTCTTTTGCCACCACCTTCATTTGAATCTGACGTCATATCCACCTATATATTTTGTGTTTTTCGCATTTTCTTTCTATATTTGCCGTGAAGCTGTGGGAAACAACAAACAACACTTGGGGTATGTGGTCTCTATAATTAACCTTTAAGAGACAGCAACCCAACTTCAAATTTTAATTTTCCTAGATTTTTCATTCTGCCTTTTGATATTTTTGCCTAACAATTGTTGTTGTGTTTCTATTGGTGAGATGGTGGTAGAATTGGTGTGATTTGTGCCGAGAGAAATAGTATGGTTTGTGACTAATAGAAACGGTTGGTTAGTACTAAGGAAAATTAGAGGTTGTTGCGTAGGGAGAGTTGCGTGGACAATGTCATCGATAAAGCCCTTTCTTCCGACCTCCATCGATCTCCCTCTCCTCTTCTGAGAACGCAATGAAACCATAACTGACAACGATTTTTTTTCGATCAACTAATGAAACGAAGGATGTGGAACGGACTCCTCTAGAAAAAAATCTACCGTCATCGAAGCTAACGAGTTTCAAATCCTCATTATAAGCAATCAAGTTGTTAAAATAATGCACTATAATAAACATTTCAAATGATAGAATCAAAAGATAATGAGGGATTCTACTTTTACAGAGCCCATGTGGCCATGTAGAAGTAGTTTTCTTGAGAGATAATAGATGTTGAACCCCCCGAATTTAGGTGAAAGAGTGGAAAAATGTATATGCATATGTAAGGAAAGAAGGAGGGAAGGGAACATGGGCATTGATTCAAGAATGTTGCCATCTAGGAGTATTTGATTTACGATTGTGACCAATTAGTTGTACGATTTATGATTGTAGTGACTAATAAATGATTTGTAACCTGTTAATTGTATAATTTGTGATTGTAGTGACTAATAAATGATTTGTGAATTATGTGACTTAATATTTGACCGAGACTTATAAATTATATGGTATGTAATTTTGACCTTGTGTGATCTGTAACTTAGTATGTACGTGTGACCTATAAATTGCATTGTATGTAATTGTGATCTGTTTAATTTAAATTATAGGTCATAACATTTTAAAGTATGTCACGCCAGATTTTTGAGATTTTTTCACAAGTTAGTTAATTTTGAAATTGTATTTTTAAGTATTTGTAGTTATGAAGTTTTGAAATAGTATTCTTCAACCATTTAGTTCATGGTATCACAATTTTTATCAACTTTTCAATAATATATTTTATCAACATTTATTTCAATTCACTACTTCCAGTTACGCTATTTTTGACTCATGCAGTTGTACCCGAACGCTTTAGCATTGTTTATCCAGAGTTTCGGAAGAATAACTTTCAGAAAAGTACTGATTTGATAAATTCAATTAGCAACACCCTCCACTTTTACTGGAAGCCCCATGAAAATCCAAACATGCATATTTCGAGATTTTCAAGAATTGTCAGAACTTTCGATTTGCAAGAATTAAATGACGATGTAATCAAACTACGATTATTCTCTTGAAGACTGATAGACGGAGCATTGAAATGGTTGGATTTTGAAACACGTGACAATATAAATACATGGAATGATTTGACAAGGAAATTCTGCATTAAATACTTCAAATGATCGAAAATCTCTACATTCCAGCAACTTGATGGAAAAAGCTACCACGAAGCATATGATAGGTTAAAAAGTTGGTAAGGAAATGTCCAAATCACGAGCTAAGCACAAGGTCAACAAGTGTAGTCTTTGTCGGACTTTCACTCATGTCTAAATTTCAGATGGATTCTTTAGCAAACGAGTCCATCAGCAAACTAGTTCAACAAAAATTGGACCTATTTGAGCTGATTGCATACATATATTCTATATTTTCATCTGAACGAGTAGTCCCAAAGAAGGTGGCAAGAATTTATGAGTTAAACAACACATCATCCACAAATGCTCATATTGATACTCTGACAAAGTAGGTGGAACTATTTGTAAAAACTCAAGCACTAAGGGCAGGTGGAGTGATGATTAATTCAGTTTGTGAGAATTGCGGGGCCAATCATGTTAATGAAAATCGCTTGTTGCTGACTTCTCCAGAAAAGCAAGTAAAAAAATCTAGAATAGTTTACATTTATAGTTTAACCTTTATTCGCAAACCATAATGTAAGATGAAAGCAGTACCCAAACTTCAGATGGTTTGATAATCAACAAGTAGTAGTTCAAATAATCCTCACCAGGAGTGAAGACCAAGCTGGGAAAAGATATTTCATCAATATGCAGAAAACTAAGAGTAGTGAAAAATGATTAACCAAGGGCACCTGTAAAAGTTCGAGCATATGTATCTCAAATCCTATTTCCATAAAGGTTTCAAAAGATGTTGGAAGAGGAAAATATTTAGGCTATAACTACAATAAGTGAGGTACAATTAATTGAGATTCATGTAAAGATGCTAAACAAAAATAATCAACACAACTTGATTGATGAAGATGGTAAGAAAAAACTGCACTTACAAAAGATGATTAGAAAATACAAAAATATCTACTATTTAGGCACCAAGTCCTGTTAAAGCTTACGTGTTCCTATTCTTTTTCCTCAGAGACTCCAAAAGAACTAGTAAATACAAAATTTGAAATTTTTTTTGATGTTCTCAAGAAACTCCACATCTATATCCCATTAATTGACATGATATTACAATTTTGAGTTATTCAAAATTTTTGAAAGATAGGTTAATCATGAAAAGAAAGATTCGGATTAACAGAGAATGAGAAATGCAGATAAAGATTGCAAAATAAACTTTCTTTAAGTTGAAAGATCCAGGTGATTTTAAATTGCCAATTTCAATTAAAAATTCATGTACATTTAATGCTTTGTGTGACACAGGTGCTAGTGTAAACCTTAAACCATATTATGCATACTAGAAATTGGGATTTGAGTGAAGTTAAAGTAACATCAAGGATGCTATAGCTTGCTGATAAAACAACTATACATCAAAGAGGCAAAGTTGAAGACGTGTTTATAAAAGTAGGAAATTTAATATATTCGATGGATTTCATTGTGTTGGACATAGTAGAAGACCAAGATATTTCAATTATATTTGGTCGATCATTCTTAGCAATGAGTCAAACCCTATTGGACATGGAGAAAGGTGAGCTGATATTGAGGGTGGAGGACAAATAAAAAATATTCAATATGTATACCTCATTTGAGCAACCATCCAACCTCAAAGATTGCCATAAAATTGATGAAGAAAAACCACTTGATCGATTAAGATATTCAAATTTAAGAAAAATAGGTAGAGTAATAAGGCTCCCAAGGATGAAAATGGAGATTGTAGAATTTGGAGAGAAAAGAAAGAATGGATGAGTTGAAATTGTACAGAATGTAAGGACGGCATAATATGAAATTCGACATTGAGATTATAAATCAAGAACTAAAGGGAGGCAACCAACTTTTCAGAATTATTAACTATTTAATTTCTATTAGGGTATATTTGATTGCAACCACATAACTTGTAGGAAAAGAAAATAAATTCCCGGTGATTAAATTGTCTAGAACTTAGATATATGAAAATTATCGATTAAATGTGTTTGATTGCTTTAGTTTTCAAGCTAGAAAATGTTGAACTTTTTCGTAAGATTGAGTTTTTGGGAAGTTTTAATTAACCTAGAAAATAAAAATCTACCTCCAATAAAATTTTTTTTTCCTTGTTTATCAAGAAAACAAGACCACGTGACTAACTTTTGAAAAATATTTTTAATGAAAAAATGCCAACCTAATACCCCAAAAGTAAGAACTTGAGTGGAAAAGGAATATTTTTCATAGAAAATAAAGTCAATTAAACACACCCTTAATGCATTTCATCTAGAAAATAGAATTATACATTACATAAAAAATGTGTTATTTGTTTCACTCAAAGTCACTTCAACTTTCAAGCCACAACTTGTAAAGAATTAATATAAAATAGGGCACTGAGAAAGCAATATCTTACTAGTTAGTCGAAAAACTGTCCCCGGAAGGGACGGTCGCTCCAGAAAAATGTAGGAGAGCAAGAACAAGAACAAAAGTGTCACCTGGTTCAGTAATAGTAGCGACCTCACGTAGGGGAATAATTTGATAAATCATGAGCTGGAAGGTTCAACAGTAAGGGAAGAAACATTTAGAGCCCTAGAGGCCGCAGAGAAACTTCGGAAGGAAAGGTATCACCAACATCTTCTTCACGAACCTTTAAAAGTTCATGTTCCATTTTGGGTAATAACATCGAATGATGTCTTTCCTGCATGACTTCTTCAAAACGTTTGGCTTTGTAAACATTCCTTTTAGCGACATTGGACTCTACAAATAACTAGTTTGGCCTCACCACTTTCTAATCCTTTACAAAGTGAAACCATTTCATTCCGCGCCTTATCGAGATCTTTTTATTATGAGAAAATACTCAACTTTTACCATCTAGAGTTTCTCCTTCAGCTTGATAACCTCGTGGTCAACCCGCTCAGCATAGGCTCTATTATTCTCTCAAGAAATAAATTCCTCAAGCCTATCCCTAGTTTGTGAAGTGTAAGCGATATGCAAGGGATGCAACATAAAAGTCTCATAAAAATGTAAGGTGAACCATTCCCCTTTCCATGCTATCAAAAAATCGTTATTAAGGCACACGTGGGCAAATATTTAAAGTATGACTTTAAAGCCAATGAGCGCATTATACATAAGATGATGAATAAAACGTAATAGTTTTTTAAACATAATCAGTTACAAATTAGCCAATATGAGGATGCCACCTGTTGCTTATCCAAAATGATCCAATTACCCCAAAACTTCGAGAGAAATCTATAAATACTCTTGCTAAAGAGAAGAAAATAATACAAATTCAAATATTTCCCTTTCAAGTAACCATTTCTCTTCTTGTTCCGATTTGAGCATAAAAATCAATGAATTTAGGAGGCGAAGACTCTGATTATGTAAAGAGGAATTTATTAATCAGATTTCTATCTTCAAACATTCCTAAAATCTTTCATTTGTACTACTCATGGTACCAAATATTTCAAAAATTTACACCTAGAATCCAAATTAATGAAAACCATCAATTTGAGTGTTAGTTGACCATAAAAAATGACCTTTTTGTCCCATTTAAAAGGGTAAAAGGGTATTTTTATATTATTTCACATAATATAATTATATTAACTAAAAAATAAATTTTTAAAAAAGAAAGAAAAAGGGAAAATTCTTCTTCTTCTTCTACCCCACCCAAAACCAAATAAAAAAAGCCATCGTCATCGCCAATTTACTAACATCGGAAAAGCCCATCGTCGCATCCTTTCCCCAAACCAACCTTCCTCTCTTACATCACACTACCATTTGTAACACCCCATTACAGGAATTCCCATCAAATATTTAAATCACCCTTACTCTGAAGATGCATCACCTATGAAAAGCATAAAAATCAGAACCATTAACAGAAAACTCTCTGAATGTGTGCTGCCTCTCTCTATTTAATTTACCATTTAATTTTTTTGTCGAAGTAAAAATTAGCAGTTAGCTATCTTCATCACATCAAATACTAATATCTTAGTCCTCAATTTTGGAAAAGACACTTCAAGATTTTTGTAGCCAACGTGCAGCATATGCAAGCAAAGGCAAGATTAATAGTTACTGTGGGCAGAATCAAAATTAGAGGATTTTGGTGGTCAACACACACTATATGCAAGCAAAGGCAAGCAAGAAATGGGAGTAAAATTCTATAGTGTTAAAATTTCCAAGAAGAGTGTTGTGAAAAGGAATTTTTCAAAGAACCACAGGCAAGCAAGAAACGGGATTGCAAATATGATTTGTGAAAATACCGTGTTAATCATGGCAATTATTGCAGATGTGGTGGTGATGGCGGTGGGCGATCTAGATGGATGGCGGTGCTCGAAGTGGGTGGTTTTGGTTTCGACGTAAAGTGGGGGGGTATGTGGGGTGAATGAAGAAGATGAATAGTGTATTTCTTTTTTGGTTTTTGATTTAATTCTTTTATTTTAATTATTCTATATAAAAAAATATAAAATTACATATTACCCTTTAAAAATTAGGCAAAATTTGGTTAAATCATTGACTTAAGGTCAATTAATAGATGGACAAATGGTTTCCATCCATTGGGACTTTGGATGCAATTTTTTGAAAGATTTAGTACCGTGGATGGTATAAATGAAAGATCTGGGGTCAGATTTGCAACAAAATGAAGGGTTTGATACGCTAGTTGCAATTTGCCCAACAAAAAATGATGTCCTACTTCCTAGAATGAACAAATTTAACAAGAATGTCTATATACATCGAATCTTCTTGAAATCAAGCCCTATCCAAGAGTATATCTCCTTAAAGACAGGATTTTCCTTCATCAACACAAGTCGAGTTGTAGTTTTGTAATCTAGCTTGCTTGCATGTTCTTCTCGATATCTATGTATCCACAAAAACTGCCCCGCATTTACATCCGAACCTTGTCAATCCAACCTTCTTGCTAAAAGATTCAAATATGTTTTTTCACAATTGGAGGATTATTTTCTGCATTAACTATAAGACTGTGTTTGATTGACATGAAAATATATCCTAAAAAAGAAAATTTTTCCACGTTTTGAGGGAAAAAACCTACTTCTCTAAAGAAAATATTTTCTTTAAAAACAAGGAAAATTAGGTATATTTTTAAAAGTTGAAAAATAATTTATATAGAAAAAATAGCAATCAAACACTTCAAAATAGGAATTGGATGAAAAACTGACATTTTTCATGAAAAATAAATACAATCAAACATACCCTAAGAGAATTCATGGCATTAACCAAAGGATCGATTGACAGATTTGTGGAAACTGAAGGATTGGAGATGCAGTTGTTTTCTTGAAGCACATTGTTGCCGCGGATTTAGCTATATATTCTTTGAAAAGATCTTGATAGCACTTTGAACACAGACCATGATTTTGTGGGCTCCATAGAATTCTTGATGTTATGAAACAACCAAGATGCCATAATTGCTCAGATAACCACTTGTTATGAATTTGAATTGCAATATAATGACGATAATGAAATAATCAAGAAACAAATAACAACAATTTTTACGTGAAAACACAATAAGAGAAAAAACCATGGGCAAAGGAGGAGAAATTCAATATTATCAATTGTAATTGTGTATACAAGATCTCAATGCACTCAATTGAAATTTAAAGCTCTCAAAATGTATGAATATCTTGTTAACACACACACACACACACGGATATATATATATATACACACATAAATCCTAGAGAACAAGTTGTAGAAGAATAGGAGTTCAAAATCGCGCAAAAACGAAAATGGGCATGGGCCGAATAAGCCTGCGATAGCGAGCGATTGCCCTGTCGCTCGAGCGACGAGGTAGTGTCAACGAGGGACCAAGTCTCGGGTTGTTTTTTTATCGGGCTCGCTCGAACATCGAGCTAGCGCCGGCTAGCGAAAATGCGATGACGTTTTCCTTCGGTCCATAATTTTGATCTCTTCAAAATCACTCAAATGTAAACTCCAATACCTACTAGAATTTGGGTCAAACTATAATAAATCTCCACCTTGAACCAAATTCCAATACAAGGAATTTCAAGTCACAACTCCATCAATAAACACCACTCCTCATCTTCCAAACAAGTCACAATTGACTAAATCAATGACAAACACCCACTAAGTTCAAGCAATGTTCAAATTCACTAATATGAAGTAGTTTTGTCATCATATCAGCAGGATTATCCTTGGTATCAACCTTTCTCAGTATAATATCACACTAGCAATCACATCAACCCACTAAGTTCAAGCAATGTTCAAACTTACCAATGGAAAATGGTTTTATCATCATATCAACAGAATTATCCTTGGTATCTACCTTGCTCACTATAATTTCCCCACGAGCAATCACATTATTCACAAAATAATATTTCACATTAATGTGCTTAGTCCTCTAGTGAAATATCTTATCATTAGTCAAGAAAATTGCACTCTGACTATAATAGAATACTAAAGACATCTGCAAGTCTTCACTGGTTTCACCAATCAATCCTCTCAGCCACGTATCCTCCTTACATGCCTCTATAATTGCCATGTATTCTGCTTCTATTGTAGACAAAGCTATTGTATTTCCCAAGGTAGCTTTTCGGCTAATAGCCCAACCTCTAAGGGTAAACACATACCCTATAAGCGATCTCCTTTTATCAAGATCCCTTGCATAATTTGAATCGACATACTCAATGATTCCATCTGAATTTTGGTAACATTAGAAGAGCCCCTCAAGTATCTGAAGATCTACTGCACTGCTTTCTAATGATCCTTACCAGGATTTGCCATGTATCTGCTAACTACACTAATTGCATGTGTCAAATCTGGTCTTGTACAAATCATAGTATACATAAGCGAACAAATTGCACTAGAATAAGGAACTTGAGACATGTAGTCAACGTTTTTTCATTTGACGGAGGACACAAGTCAGATAATAATTTAAAGTGGCAGCCAAAGAAGTACTGACAGCCTTCGTATTCACCATATTGAATCTTTCAAGCACCTTCTCAATGTACACCTTATGACTCAAATACAATCCTCAGCCTTTTTATCCCTCAAGATTTTCATACCAAGAATCTTATTTACTCTACCCAAATTCTTCATATCAAACTCCTTGTTGAGTTTAAACTTTACTTTTCTGACATTTACTTTATCTTTGACTGTTATGAGCATATCATCAACTTATAATAACAAATATATAGTCGATTCACTATCTTCATTTTTGAAGTACACACGACTATCATAATTACATCTGAAGAAACCATGAGTAGACATGAATGAATCAAACATCTTATACCACTATCTTGGTGACTGCTTTAGTCCATACAAGGACTTCTTCAACAAGCACACATGGTCTTCTTTCACAGAGATTGTGAATTCCTCTGGTTGTTTCATGTAGATGCCCTCTTCAAATTCTCCATGTAAGAATGCTATCATGACATCCATCTGCTCAAACTCCAAGTCATTCTTAGCCACCACTCCAAGTAAAGTCTGGATGGAACTATGCTTCACAACTGGTGAGAACTCATCTGTAAAATCAATACCTGGAATCTGACTGTAACACTTTGCCACCGATCTAGCCTTTATCGACCATCTTCAATCCCTGATGTGCATTCCTTTCTTTTAAACATTCATCTGCAGCGAACAACCTTCTACCTCTAAGTAATTTCACCAAGTCCCAAGTGTTATTTTTCCTCAATGACTTCATCTTCTCCTAAATAGAAATCATCCATCTGCTAGAATCACTGCAACTAACTGCCTCTGAATATGTAGTAGGCTTTTCAGTGGAATCAATGTGTTTAGCCGTACTCAATGCATAAGCTACCAAATCTATTTCCTCATACTTATGTGAAGGTCTAATCTGTTTGCGAGGTATATCCTTAACTATTGAATACTGTGGTACTGGTGGTGTAGGCAAAATAGGAAAGATATTACTGTCTTTCAACCTCAAACTGGATTGATATGTTTTAGACTGTTTTGCAACCTCTGATTATTCCTTTAAACCAATTTCCAGCTCCACCTGAGTTGAATGATTCAGCTCCTTGGTTTTATCAGAATCCCTAAGAGGTGAACCACGAACCATAGCAAGTTCATCAAATACTACATCCTAACTAACAACAACATTTCTTGTCTCCGGACACCAAAATTTATACCCATTCACACTTAATTTATACCCAAGAAAGATGCACTTTCTAGACTTAGGCTCCAACTTCCTATTATCCACATGAGCATAAGCAGGACACACAAAAATCTTCAAATCAGAATAACAAGAAGGTTTACTAGACCATACCTATTCTGATGTCTTTTTATCAATGGTAGGTGAGGGCGAGCGATTAATCAGAAAATAAGCTGTAGTAGCAGCTTCAGCCCAAAAAGTCTTAGGCAATCCAGAATTTGAAAGCATACAACGAACTTTTTCTATCAAAGTTTTATTCATCCGATCTACCACACCATTCTGTTGAGAAGTTCCAGGCACTGTCAAGTGTCTCAAGATACTTTCAGCCCTATCGAAGCTATTGAATTCATCTGAAACAAAACTCCAACCCATTATCTGCGCATAGAAATTTCACCTGCTTTGCAATTTGTTTTTCTACCAATGTTTTCCACTCCTTGAAGATCCCGAACACATCATTACTCTGCTTCAAGAAGAATATCCAAACTTTCCTAGAAAAATCATCGATCACTGTCAACAAGTAATAATGGCCTCCATTTGATATTACCCTAGCATGTCCCCAAAGATTTAAATGGATATATTCAAGTGTTTCCTTCATGTTGTGTCTTCCTTTTGTGAATCTAACTCTCTTCTGTTTTCCAAAGACACAATGCTCACGAAATTTTTTTTGTTGGTCTTCTGCCCATCAAGAAATCCCTTCCTACTCAACTATGCCATGATTACTCATATGCCTGAGCCACATATGCCAAGTTTTGTGATTTCATCATCCGTCAAAGAAGAAGTAGAAATTGTTGCATCCCCAATTACTGTGGAATCATGCAAATTGTACTATTGTGTAGAGATTTTATGTCCCTTCATAACAACAAGAGCATCCTGGATCACCTTCAAAACTCCACTTTCACCAATGTATCACAAGAAACTCTCCTTCACTTTCCCCATCTTTCACAAAATCAGCATTCGATGTATTAACTATTAAAACCCCGTACAAGTGGAGTATGAGAGAGACATTTCTATCACTCTTGTTAGGTGGAGACTCATTATCTATTTAGGTTGGGATTAGTGATGTAGTGATAGAGGATTATCCCGTAGACTTAAGATCTATTGTATTTTATCAATTAGACATGGATTTAGTGATCAGTCTAGTGAGCATAGTTGATGATGATAGGGGATATGTGTTCTCGATGTGTGAACAACGCGAAATGAGATAAGATAAGTATAGTGAGATCTTTTTGTGGGGTCATTTATGCATTTGTTGCATATATTTTGACCGTTTGTTGATTAATTTGGTATTCATTCGTTGTTCTTTGTGAAAGTATTTTTCAAAAGATCTGTATGTTTTCTTATGTTATATCTTCATCGCATGTTTATTTACTGTTCATTGCTTACCGTTATTATTTATTTCTACTTGGGTGTTTTTAACTCTAGCTCTGGTGAGTATGTGATTTTAATTTTTTTTGTTGCCTTGATTATGCAAGTATTAATTTTATGTTTTGATTACTTTTAGATTGACTGGGCATCAAGGTAGAGATTTGTTGAGGTTTTGATACCCAATGAATCTCGGGTTATGACGTAAACGTTGGATTGAATTTTATAGGCATTGGCTCATGAGTGAAATTTTTACCAACAACTAAGTCCAAATACTCGTCTCAAAAGCATTATGGACCGTTGAAAGTATTTTTAAGAAATTAATATTACTCATGGTCCATATATATTTACCTATTGGATGTCTTTGAATCTTGGCACATTTAACCATTTTATTAGTCCACTAAAGCCTAACATAAACATGTCCTATTTATATGTTTCTCTTGACCTAGCAGTTTTGTGTGTGATTTGTGTATGAAAAAGAGAGAGAAAAGGCTGATTGCTGGTGAGAAAAACATGTGCATTGTGGGGGAGAAAAAATAGTTTGCTTGTGTTCCAAAAATTGGTGTCTTCTTCCTTCGTTTTTGGTCACCATCTCGTTCTTCTATCATTTTTTTTCTTGTGGCTTACAAATCAACACCATAATCTTATCATTTATAGGTGAGATTGAGAAGCAATCGAGATAAATATTGGTTGTGGGTTAGAGCCATTTGGATTTGTTGTTTGGTGGAGAAAGGTGAAACTAAGTCCGAAAAACACCGATTTGAGAATCCTTGGAGCGAGCTTCCGTGACTGGAGAAACCGTAACTCAACATTTAGTGTTTTCATTGGCTCATGTGACTTGTGTTGAGTCATAACAAGTTTCCTTAAGTTTATTTCTTTGCGCAATTTGGTTTCTTATAGAAATCAATTCCATAAAATCTTAATCTCTGTAAAATCACACGCCGATTTCAAGTAATTGACAATATAGTTTCTTAATTTAAAGGGATTGATAAAATAATTTTCTTTGCATACTAATAGTCTAATGTGATTGTTGATCCCAAAAGGTATGACGATGTGGCATTCGATATTGAAGGATTTGATTTGATTCGATATTGGGTGTTCTTTAGTGATGCATCGATTGAGAAATACATTAGTGACAGTCCTTTTAGACAGTACATTTGAAAACAAAAAAAAGGTTATTTTCGATAAAATTGCATCTTTAGATCAATAAGAAAAGTTATACAACAATAATTTAAATTATGTGATAGAACTCGTAAAGAATTAAAATTTCGTAACTTTCAGTACATAATAATCCATAAAAAAGAATTTAGTAAAATTTAATGTTCTCTAACCACGCTTACCACTCACCCACATTTGTCAACGCTAATCCATTCCACCTGTGGGCAAACACTAGCAAGATATAGCCCCCACGGGCATGGCGTAGTAGTAAAGGAGGAAGGTTCTCTACGGAGTATCGAAAGTTCGAATCTCCGCGGTAACTGAAAGACAACATTTATGTTGGAAGATAACAATTAAAGTTGGAAGGCAAAATCTATATTGGAAGACAAAGGTTCACATGGAGGAAAACTGCCTAATGTCCGACTTAAGTATATATAAGTTGTGACCGCATCCGAATTTACCCAAGTGGCGAATTAGGGGGGAATACCGCTACTCCTTAAAATTAGTCGAACGAAACTTGGACACTCGAGTCATATAAAAAGAAAAGAATATAAACTAGCAATGATCATGAATAAGACATTTACGTGGTCCTATTCAATATTCTCAAAACACGTCATTGTTCTTATTTATGGATCTAGACATCCTAATAAGCACAATATAATTTTATCAAGATAAAACGTCCAACTCTATTTACCACTTGCGACGATGAATTTCGTTCACATTGCAGATCATATCTCATTATACCCAACCTATCAAGTGAACAATTTTGTAACATCTTGTATGATCATAAAACTTAGATTAATTATTCAAATCAAATATACGATAAAAGATAAAACTAAATTTATCACCCCGTTTGATGTACATTAAAATGAAAGAATGCATTTATTTGGTGATGTAACGGTGAATATATGGTTGAAAAAGAATGAAAAATTATTGATGTGATGGAATATATTATTTTATTGAAAAATGTGTGGTTGAAAATGAGTAGAAGAATGAAAATAAAAATTATAATATGGCTCAAACATGGGCTATATTTATAAAGTCGTTTACGAAAAATACTATTTTAAGGCATTAATTAACAACATCTAGTCTAGTTTATTAAATTGTAAATTTTAAATATATTATTTATATTTTAGTGTTTGAGCAATTTCTAATGTTCAATGGCAACATTGGTATGGATTATCTTACAATTGGAACAAATCATAGATCAATTCAAGCACGTTACTATAGTTTAATGAAAATACTATAGTTTAATGAAAATTTCTCGTCAAAACCTTATTGAATAAGAAGTACTACTTTCTAATTAAGCAACTTAAGAAATTAATGCTTTTTGATTTATTTATTTTTTGCATTTTTACAAGTAAATGCTTGAACATCATATTATCAATTATTATTGTCCATCTCAATAGATATCATGATTATAATTGTTTTAAATATATTTTATTAAATACATAACTCGCAACAACTAAAGAAAACAATTAATATTCATCATGCGTTATAATAAAAATCATTGTATGATACTTTCACATACAACAAGCATTAAAGTCCTTATTTCCTCCTCAATGTCATTCAATATTTAATTATTTTTATTATCAAAGAAGATATATTTCTTTTTATATGTATATAGAAGGGCAAATTGAACCATTCATCCCCAACCATTCAAAAGTCTTTTTTGGACTGCAAATCATATGTAGTGACTAAGTACTCTAATTTCTTAAAGGTTGGAGGTAAAACTTGGACGAATTTAGGATAGATCCGTTACTTTGCTAAAGAGTTGAAGACCAATATAGCAATCTACCTTATATAAAATTATGAATTTTTAGTATGAAAATTTAAAATTTCAATGAATTATGCTAAGAGTACAGTTCTAGGTTTACAACTTTTTTTTTTATATTGATTGGGAATTCAAAAAGTATTGGACGGAAAATTTTGTTTATGTGTGTTTTTTTCAAACGCTTCAATTATATATTACACAATGTAAAAAAAAAAAAAGTGTGAAAAAGATATATCGTTCTTTCCCCTGCTACTTCTCCTTTTTGACTAAGAGGGTGTTAGATTTTTAGTAGATTTTAATATAAGTTTTTGAAATATATAGTTGAAAAGTTGGACCCATGAAATATATAATTAATATTAATTGTTTAATTTTGACTTGAATTAAAGTCATATTTTAATCCGGACAAAAAATGAACTAATTTTTTCTTCACGGGCAGTAAATCCCACCTTTTAAAGACATCGCTAAACAAGAGACAGTACATGGCATTACCTAACCTACTCGAGAGATCTTCTGCTCCGATTTTCAAAATTCAGTGATCTCGCAATCTCTGGTCCTCCAATAACCACTATCTTTCATTGAACTGTTTCAGTTCCGAATCTTCTGATACATATGGGTATGCCTGCGATCCATTTGAACCTCAATACTTCTGTTAATTCATTTTATCGAAAAAACCTGTGATTTAATGATTTCTTGTTATTTATGAGAAATGATTGACTAGGGCTGAGTAAATTTAATTTTTTCTATAACGCATTTGCTTGTATTTATATTATCATACGGGCTACTATGTACTTTTCCTGTATTTTGGTTCTTAACTGCTTTGCTTTATTGGTAACTATTTATAATTTAGTAGTGATTTGTGCTTTTAATTCGGGTACTTTGGGATTTAGGGTTTTATTGGGTTGGATTTTGATACGGCTGTCATTGGATTTGAATTTGATATGATGGCGTAATCACTGTTTTCTTGGCTCTGATGTCGTGGTTTTAAATGGATTGGAGCTCATGCATGTTGTTTGCTAAGGGACTTCAAGACTTGGTTGCTAAGAGTCATGTAAATGATCTGGTTTTTAATTATGTTGGAACCCCACCAAATGGTGGAGAAGAATTGACGATGAATCATCTGTCTATTCAACTGATCTTATTTCTTTACTTTATTCAGTTGGGGCTAGTTCCTTAATTTATTTTTAAAATTTAAAATGAATAAATTGTTTCGACCCAATTTATTTACTATCCTCCATGTGTTTTGATAGTGTCAAAACACTTTTACTGAGAACCATTGATACTTTCCTTATTTTTTGATTATATAATGGATTTGAGGAGCTCGAGGAGTTATCTTCTTTCCTTCTCCATTGGTGGGTTGAAACAGTTTATTCATTACTGTTTGAAAAATAACTTAAGAGAATAGCCTTAACTGGATAAAATATTTACAGAAGTCAAGTCGAGCAAATACCATTCTATTTTCAAATTTTCTCCACTGTTATTTGGGTGTCAAGATAAAAATTCTTATTCTACAAGGTAATCGGAAGCAATTTTTGGATTCTTCTACTGTGAGACGTTTCCTTTATTCTTGTTCTGATTGGTAGCGAACTCAGATGCCCAGAGTGCTTTTAATTGGTTTCTGAAGTTAAGAGTTCCGTTCTAATAACACTACAGTTCTTGCTAATACGATTGCTGTACATTTGTCCAGACAAAAGCGATGGTTGTTGCTCAACTCACCTTATAGATGGGGACAGAAATTTCAATGTTGCTGGACTGGATATGTTCATAAAGGAAGTTAAACTTGCAGAATGCGGGCTTTCTTATGCCGTAGTTTCCATCATGGGTCCTCAGAGTAGTGGTATGAATTTTGAGCTGTAAAGATACTTCTATATCTCTTTCTTCGTCAGTTCAGAATATGTCATTTTTTGGGAGGCTTTATTAGGAATTTAATAATTCATTTACGGATTAACATACTACTTTACACAGCTAAGATCTTTCTTTGTTTGTTAATTCCAGTGCTCCTTTTTTTACATCTAGTACAGTTCAAAGATTTCTGTTCACTACAGACTGTCACAATAATCTTGGTTTTTTTTTTGACTTCTCCACTTTAAACTGATATAAATGCATTCCATGACAATGACAGGGAAGAGTACATTGTTAAATCACCTGTTTAGTACTAATTTTAGGGAGATGGATGCTTTTAAGGGGAGGTATGTTATTTAAAATCCTTTTTGTTACTTCTCTTGTTTGTTGTTCTATAAAACTAAAACAGTATCTGAATTCCCTCAGGTCTCAAACCACTAAAGGTATTTGGTTGGCACAATGCATTGGCATTGAACCTTGCACTCTTGTAATGGATTTAGAGGGCACTGATGGAAGAGAACGAGGAGAGGTACCAACGAAGAAAATTTTACTTGACGCTTCATTTTTTATTATAATTTGCTCGTATATGGTCATTATCACTGTAATATATGAATAAAGACTCGTTATTCTAAAACTGCTAGTATACTTATGGTGCTTATATTTCTCCAGCCATCTATGTTATGTTTTGTTTCTGCGCAGTTTTCATTCCAAATAGCTAAGAGATTTTGAAAACGTACATTTGCTGTCTTTCTTGCCATATAGACTTATCGATTATGGACTTCGTTTGTCGTGCTGCAGATATTCCCACACCAACATTTGGGAGCTTATTGAATAATATGAATTTGTACTATATCGTCTTCTCTTGTTATGACCATTGATAACATGATTTTGTACGGTATGCTTATTCTCTTGCCATGATCTTTTACGGCGCTAGCATGACTAGATTATGTTTCTAGGATCAAATGGAGTTTCCCCTACATATATTGCCTGAGCTTTCTTATTGCATGTCTTCAGTTTCCTTAGAAATTCCAGCATGTATAAGAATGCATATTAGTTCTTTAAATATTCTTTTGTTTATTTAAATCAAGGGATCTGGAGAAGTAGACAAATATGCTGTTAGTAGAACCTTCTTGTTATTTTCTAATCTTTTTGCTCCTTTTCAGGACGATACTGCATTTGAAAAGACTGCATTTGAAAAGCAGAGTGCTCTGTTTTCCCTAGCTGTTTCAGATATAATGCTAATAAACATGTAAGATTGTTGCATTGCATTAAAAATGGTTTGGATGTCATTTAACACTTAAATATTGAGTTATTTGGGATTGTTAAAGTAGATATAAGGTGGAACTACATCACAAGATTGTATGTTTGAAAGAGTGATTGTTATATGTATTTGCGTCAAGGTGATGCCCCATCGAGATATAGAACTGACTAATCCTAAGCCAAAGGACGGAAGGATTCGAACCTTCGAATAGCGGGACCAAAACCCTTTGCCTTACCACTTGGCCACGCCCTTATAAAATTTTTAATACTTGTTTCTTTCTCTTGTTTGAGCAAGTTGTGAATATAGCATATTCTATTCCTTTATAGTGAAAGAAGTTGGAATGAAGTTGTTAATAATAGATTATAGGTAAAAGAAATTTCCATCCAAGATTTAATAGTTGGTCCATTCTCAGTCTCGGTAAAGTCTTTTGACTTTTCTACCTCTTGTTCGAAAAAAAATTGGATTTTATGGGAGAAATTATTTGGACACCTTTATGTTATGGATTTCATTGTTCAAAAAATGATTCACAGAGAAAAGAGATACTTTGACTTTACTGATATTTGTATAGATATAGGATTTAAACTGCAGGTAACCTGTCATATATTTAATCCCGCCCAGACTATTCGATCGCACCAACTAGTTAGGAAATCACATTGACAGCCTCTACTCTTGTCCTAGCAGGTGTGATTATTGTAAGGATTTGAAGAGAACGTGACACATCATATCAGTGTTGGTTGGATGGAAATGCATACTATATGGTTGGCCATGATCCATGAGATTATTGTTTATTTGAGATTGTTAAGCCATTTATATTCCTTGGAAAATGTTTCAGGTGGTGTCATGACATTGGTCGTGAGCAGGCTGCAAATAAGCCTCTCTTAAAAACTGTATTCCAGGTAACTCTTGCACCCATTCTCTTCTAGCATATAATTTGGATGCAACTGCTTTACTGATTTATAATTANAGGTGGTGTCATGACATTGGTCGTGAGCAGGCTGCAAATAAGCCTCTCTTAAAAACTGTATTCCAGGTAACTCTTGCACCCATTCTCTTCTAGCATATAATTTGGATGCAACTGCTTTACTGATTTATAATTATGACGAACAGGTCATGATGAGATTATTTAGTCCACGTAAAACAACTTTGATCCATTATTTTAATTATGTAACACAAATCCAAGGTTGTTGGCGTCAAGTGCACAGTTTATTCTACAGTGGATTAATACTTTTTCTGTTGTTTGATATTCCTATCCAGGCTCCAGCATCAAAAACTTTGATTACGCCAGTCCAGTGCAAATCCTTGTGGAGGCAGTTTAAGGCAGAGACTGAATACACTGTTACTCAAGCCATTTCTGCTCAGGCATGATCATACACACAAAATACATTTGAAAATCTGTGTAATTTTTAGGTTGTAAATTTTACATCCATCATCTCTGTGCGAACTTGAACTAGTGGAGTATCACTGCAAACATATTTATATCTAGTGTTTATGTTGATCACAAAGAATTTTGATTTTTGACAAATTCAAATAAATATGGGATAAGGTTTTGTTGAGTGGAGTTGAGTACGATGGATAAAGAATTTGCTAATGAACGATTACTGATTCGTCTTTTTTCTCAACTTTTAGGAGGCCAGTGGGCAAAGTAACAACTGGTTACCACCTCCATGGGCAATAGTGGAGTTGGTTGTCTTGGGTTTCAACGAATTCATGACACTTTTGAGGTACTCTGCTGCATACTTACGGACTCTGCGTGTGAATGCGTGCACTTATCTAAATTTTTGGCAGCCTAATGTTCATTTTTTTTAAAAATCTCTTTCCCCACCTGGGTTCTCTCTTATCTGGTGATATTCTATATTGAGACTTCTCTCATCTGCTTCTTTTGGATTGTGATGCATTTTCATTTTTGCAGAAATCCTTTATACTTGGGCATTATTTTTGTTGCTTTTCTGCTCGTTAAAGCCCTATGGGTGCAACTAAATATCTCCGGTGAATTCCGCAATGGAGCTGTAAGTGTGTATCATCTTGTTGCTAACCCCTTGTTATACTTTTCTTGTAACTACATCCAGTTTTTGGTTTTAAAACTTTTACCATCTTCATATTCGCCTCCCTGGGTCAGTCCTTAGACTGCTAAATAGAAGTCAATAAGGCACTCATATGATGGAACTTTTTTAATTTGGAATTTTTGGTTTAATCGCTCTGTTTCCACTGCAGCTTCCTGGAATCCTTTCATTGTCGACCAAATTTCTTCCAACTGTCATGAAACTTCTTAGGAAACTAGCCGAGGAAGGTCAAAAACATGCAAACACCTATTCTCAGCATAACGCTCCACAAGATGCAAAGAGTTTGCAGAGTGTGGCTTCGTCTAGTGCTTCCTCTGAGGTGACCTCTTCCGAAAATGGAACTGAATACTCGAGTCCTTCAGCACGTCACAAATTGCAGTAAGCACTCAGTAAAGCATTAACTTCAAGTAACAAATCTTGAAGGCATTCATATTTGTGTAGATCTGATATACTGGGGCCATGGTCTGTGATGAAAAATGCCCCATCAATATATAGTTTATTTTAGATTATAATCCCCACCGTTAGGCATTGATTGTAATTCGTCTGCAGTAACGTGAAACCCCCCGATTTGCCCCTGTTTGTGATCATTTCCGTGCTTTCCCTCCAATTTTGTATCATGAGCAGCGAAATACCACTGTATCTTAAGGACTATACAAATTTGATGTACCATTTTATCAACTCTTTACCGTATAAATTAAGAAACTGGCTACTTGAGATTCTCTTTCGACTCTTCAACTTGTTCGTTTTCACTGTCCCAATTTATTTGAGTATGTTTGGTCAGGCTTTTTAAAGTTTATAAGCTGATTAAATATCATTTTTATTCATTAATTTGGTAGGTTTAATAGCTTTTATTTACATATTCCTTTAGACTCAACTTATAATTTACAAAAAGCTTTATTACTTTTGCCTCTGCTTCTCACTATCACTACCACCTTTGCCACGGGCTCTTTCCTCGCATGGGATGCTGCCTCTTACAGTGATTTCCTCAGCATGTCGTATTGTTTAAAAGTAATTTTTAGGCTTATCCAAACATATTTGTCAAAACAAATTAAAGTTCAAAACTCTACTTTGTAAAAGTAAATTTTTGCTTACTTTCACTCCAAGTACTTGATACAATTTTATCGACTTAATCAAACATGCCATTGAAGTACAACGCGACATTCATTCTTATTGAATGGTTGGTTTCCAGCTAGATTTGGACAACTACACCAATTGTAAGATGGCTCTTGAACTATGATCTTAATTAATTGTCAACCCATCTCATTATGTCATAAAAATGTGGGTCCTTCAATTATATTATGTAGGTCCAAATTCATATTTGTATTTTTGGTACCATGTCCCCTTGACCTTTATCTCTTCTTTAAAATTATATAATTTCCCCCACCTATCAAAGTTATGCAATCCCCTTCATAATTGTCTCGTCTGTCACCTCATTATTGGGACCAAATTTAAGTTCTTGCATTCAAACCATGAATTTGGAGTTCACTACATTAAGTAACTAGTAATAATTTAGTTTCATCATGCATATATTTATACAATGGTGTGGTTTATGTTAAAGCAATTATTCTTTGAGGAGAATCTAATTTAATGTAGTATTTCGTTACCACTTTTGTCTCATGTTATAGCTTCTAAATTATTTACCATCAAACTAGCGGGAAATATAGTTTGATGAAGACTAATTTGATCAACGCTTGACTTCAGTGAAGTTGAAGTCAACAAGATAATAATAAAAACTTACCGCCATAAGATCAATCATTTTCGCCTTTCTTAACACCAGTAGCTTGTTCGGTCAGGTGAATTCTACAACCGTGAACTCTATTGTATATCCGATTTTATTGACTACTAGTAAGAAGTACTCAAACTTATCCCGATTGAAATACCAGAATGAGTAATAGTAGCCAGAAAAGGACTACTCTATTTCTCATGGAACATGGCAATGTGTTAGGCGCACTATGTGAGATTTTACTTTTAAATGCACAAGAAAAAACAGAACTCAATGGTTCTTTTTCGTACCTACGAGGCTTAGATTGAGAAAGAAATTGATGTTTGTTTTGCTCAATTGATCTCGCCAACTTAATATGCAAAAGCTCTCTTAATCTAATTATTTAAATTTTATGAGATTTTGTCAAGTATTTGCGCAAAAAAATTTAATTTTTTAGATATAAGTTGAAGCGTGAAAGTAGTAGACGCGTTAAACGTACCAACTAAAGTGTTTGTGCTCTGAAATTATTTTATTTTATATTATTTTTATTCATATTTTTTAACCCCCTATTTTTGGTAGGTCCAGTGCTATATAGGTTGAATTAATTATCTACTTATTTTTTTGTATTTTTCTAGTCAGATTGGTTGGTAAGGATGTATATGTGAGGACAGAGAAAGTTTGGCGGGGAATTGAAGAGAAATGGCTGTGTGGTTCTCAAAGTTGATTTTTATTCATCGACCGATAGCAACGACAGAGGCCATATCTATAAAGTAGGCTGTCGTTGGTCGCGATCCATATTTTGTGAATCCGAATCGAACTTAGCTCATGTTTGATACACATTCTTTCAAAATATTTTTTTTGTCAAAATTCATTTTCAACCACACATTATTCAATAAAATAATATTTTTCATCGCATCAATAATTTTTCCCTATTTTTTAATCACATATTTCCCATCATAACACTATTTAAAATACATTCTTACCTCATAATATCCACCAAATACCCCCTTAATAGGGTTCACCTCGGCCTACACAAAAAAATAATTTCAATAGCCTCCACGGCCATGCTTCGTTACACAAGTTACTAATTGTTTAATAAATTTTCAGGAAAAAAACCTCGGCTAAAAAGCTAGACGTCGTCATATTATTTTTTAATTAAATAGGTGGTTCATGTATATCGCTGGCCACAAGACGTAAACATATCAAGTAGCTAGAAAACGATTTGAATGAAGGAATTATTATCATTAAACGAAGAAAAAAAAGGAGAGATGTCATGTTGAAAGAAAGCACAAATTAATTGTCTATAATTGTTTGTACTTCATAGTGTTGTTACATAACATGTATGATGTCCCCATGCTAAAATTAATTTGGAAATTTAAATTAATGTCCCAATGCAAAGTTTTTTTTTTCATTTGTCAATTACTCACTTTGTGATTTTGAATGACGATTTTAGTATAAAAATCTACCAATCATAAAGACATATCTGAAATATTATGTACGTTAATTCAACATAATAAACAAATTTAAGGAATAAAAACTAGTAAATTGTTTATCTTTTGTATTGTTCTGTCTTGTCTTGTCCTATCCAATATCCTTAAAACTTTGTGCGCGAATGATAATTAAACAAAAGCTTTTTCCAGCAACTTTTTCATGTGCATTTGTCGAGTGAACGTGGGCAGATCTCAATGTAGATCCAAATCATCTTGGATCAGAACATAGAAGCATGGCCTTGCTCTTTCATTGTATATATGATTTTTTTTTCTAGAACGAAATAAATTAATTAAATTTCTAGCACGTATTAAAGTTTATGTTGATACATAAAACATTTTACCAGCTAATAGTAATCAATTTTGAATTATCTTCATCTTCAACATGCAACAAGTGTCAGCATTGTATCTTCCACCCTTAATAGATCGTTATATTTGAGAATTAGAGAATGTTTTGTACCATGGACACGACAATAATTCATAGTTGTTTTAAGTGCTTATAGAATGTGAATCTCCTGAAATGTGTAGATCGAAATATGTGAATATAAAGTATGTTCCATCCAATTAAATTAATATTTAAGCTTTGCGTGACGTGCTATAAATACGGGATATTTATTGTTTAAAAAAAATACGCTAGGCCTATTAAGATTTGAGATTCCATCTTAAAATGTCAATTTTATTAAGATGATAGTAAACTTAACTTAAATTCGCGTGTTCATTTTTTGTGTCTTAACTAAATCGAATTGCTCGTTGGAGTTTAATTGGCTCAAATATCATATTAAGATTTGAGGTTCCATATTAAAAGATGAACCTTATATAAAAGAGTAGCACAAACCCTTATAAATTGATCTATGTTTTCATCTTTATTCCACGTGAGATTCTATCCTTTAATAAAGCCCTCTCGGTCCTAAGCTCAGTTTAATGCAGGCCCGAGTTGCCCTTGGATTGAGCTCTCACGAGCCCATTGCCACCTAAGGGGTGGGCATGGTCCGGTTCGATTCTCACAAATTCGAATTTTCGGGTATTTAGTAAATGGAATCGTCAGATCTAAATTTAATTATGAAACCGTTCGGGTTCGATTTCATTTGGTTCAGTTTGATTTGGTTCAGTTCTATTCGGTTCCAGGATTCCGTACAATAATTATTTTTTTTATATTACAGCAACGCTACGTTAATTCAATTATGACATATTCAATCTTAACTCTTACAAAATAACGTAGTCCAATCTCGTGATATCTTTTGCATATCTCTTTGTTGAATTTTTCATAGATTTGATTGTTAAAATCATAGGAAGAGAAAGATGGGTATTTCACAATAATAGAACAGTAGAAATGACACTACGGTAGAATAAGATATTTAGGTAAAACTTAGGTCAACTTGATTAAATCGAGCTTGACTGAAAATTAGAAATAGTAAAACCATATTTTGGGTTTGGATTAAAATTAATTAGTTAGCAATTTATTTTAAAAAATAATATAATTTGACTTATTTAAGATAAAAAAATTAAAAAAATTAGGAAGATTCGGTTCTTATTTGGTTCTTGGTTTAGAATTGAACCTAACCTAACTCGTCAATTCTCGATTCAAATACCCGTTCGGATATTTAACTTAAGAAGAATCGCTCGGTTCGGTTTAGTTCCTTTCGGGTCCGGTTCGATCTGATTCGGTTTGGGAGTTTTGTCCAGCCCTATTGCCACCCCTAGTTTCACGGGGTGCATTTCTTCTT